>JAQGAW010002865.1:0-13919 GCA_034698025.1 Phthiracarus crinitus | reverse complement strand
TCTCTCTCTCTCTCTCCCTCCCCCTCTCTCTCCCCTTTATGAACGAAATAATATTCAGTGACAGTCGGTTATTATTATTATTATGATTATGTAAAATATTTAAAATCAAAACTAAAGCATATTACATATTAAATAGACATATCGAGTTAGAGTTAGAACGGAATAAAATTCACAGTCAAATGGCTTTAGCGATGCATTATTGTAAAGTTAACATATAATATTTTGTTATGACAAGCGGAACAAAATGTCAATTATAATCGAAAACACTGTTATATAAAAAGTTTTAGTCTTACCAATAATAAAATGTAAGCGTTTTTATCTCTTTTATTAAAAACACACACAAACATAGAGCAAGAGATACTAACAGAACAGAAAAATATTTATCAGTTTATTGAACACACGTCGATATATATTATAAAGTGTGTAAAAGAGTATAAATAGAAATAACAATTATCTCTGTCGCCAAAAGTTATTTATAAACTATAACACGAAAGCTGATGCGAGAACGGATCGACATATAAAAAACTAACTGATAACTTATATTCTAATATATATAAGATATATCTATATATAACGATGTGATGTCGTTTTTTTATTAGATAAGTGTACGCGCAATTTGATAACATTGATTGATTGCGATCTTTACAGCTTTTTTTCGCCTCTCGTTCGACACAATCACCGAAATATGGTTTACTTAACGTAGTATTAAATTATTGGTTTACTAAAACTAAAACTAATCTCTCTCTCTCTCTCTCTCTCTCACTCACTCACTCACTCACTCACACACACACACACACACACAATTTTTAGATTCTTTAATATTGGAGTTTGTCATTCACTTTTAATAATCGCTAGTATTTATGTCGCAATTTTTTTACGTAAAACATTTTTCGTTTGACATGCATTAGAAGCAGAAACAAAAAATTAAAATGTATTTATTTTAATTTAAAGTAAAAAAGTTAGTTTGTTTTCGTTGAATATTTATATATTATCAAAAAAGTGAGAAATTGTATTAAAAACTATTTTTTTTATTTTACCGAAAGTTTAAAAAAAAATGTTCTTACTTTTTAGCATAAGTTTTACCATAAATTCCTAAAACCAAATCATTTATCGCACAATAAATGGGGGAGAAGTGCAAAGAAAAAATATTTGTACGTCAAATGAAAACGACTATACAGTAGTAATGCTCATATTAGTAAATAAATTTTTCAACTACTAATGTATTGAATCGAAGCGTTTGAAGACGAGTGGCTTAAAATTAACAGAGGATGGAGAGTGAGTGCGACGCGAGAGGGAAAGAAGAGAAAAGTGGGGAAAAGAGATGTGGATTCAAACAGAGGTGAAATGTGAATGAATGGGTAACATTTGAATGATGAGAAAAACTCATTAAATAGTAAGATGGGAAAGGCTTTATCCTTTTTAGCGAATGGCATTTAAAATCAACGATGAGATCGCTCAACACTGAAGATCGATACAAATTGGAGTTGGCTTTAGTTGATATAAAATCAAACAGTTATGTACGAAAAGATACTATAAGTGCGATGCGATGCGAAGCGATGCGGTCTGAAAGGGGAAAACGAATCACAAAATATCTATTATATTTGATGTGGAATTTTCGGTCACAATATTATTATTATTATTATTATTGTTAATTTTTTATGTAACTTTATTTGTTTTATTTTGTTGATAAAATCCAAAATTTGAGCAAATATAGTCCAAATAGAATATATTTTTTAAATAATTTAAAAAATAAAAGTTTGAATATATTACATTGATTTTAATATATTTTGTTTTATTCTCAAAATCTTAGTAAATTGAAGTTTCCTGTCAATACAATATTATTTCAAAGAATAAAACAAAAGATGCTTTAATAACGTATTAAAGAAACAGGAAATATAAATATGTAGCGATAATAAAAAAAATAATAAATAAATACCGGAAACAGTTTTAGATACAGTCGAGAATAGGTTCTTATTCGTTCAGATAATAACGTTTTTAGCATATGTTCTTATATTAAAAATTATTTATATGATTTTAATAAAAATTTGTCGATTAATACTAACTATTAGTAGATTTTAAACTATTAATAATTTTTCAAAATAAATTTCTAAAGACAAGAGGAAAAATGTTTTAAAACAAATGGTGAATCAGATATGAAGAAAATTGAACTTATAATTTAATTAAGAATTTAATTATTAAAAATACAGAAATGAGTAATAAAAATTTATTTAATAAGAATGTAGAAGAGAAATCTTTTAGTAAATAATAAAAACATTAAAAGATTTTATACACAAAAATTAACAATTTTGGAAGATTTTGGTATACAGTAATGCATATCCCATACGAACACAAACATTTAAGTAAAATTTGGTTCTAAAGAATATAAACTTTTCAAAATTAAAAATCACAATTCATGCAGTATTTATAAACATTAATCCGGATTTCAATTCAATAAACAACTTTACTTAAACTAAAGCCATTGTGAACGGACGTACACACAGACATAGTCAAGCAATTAACGTTTGCTTTACTTCTCTTTAAATGCTGACTCGTGAGCTAATAAGACATTTATTCAAAGATAAAATATGCTTACATATTATTATTAATTTAAAAAATTGCAATATATTTGATTTATATATTATAAAATAAAATGAATAACCCTTTTTGTCAAAATAAACATCAAATTCACAAGTGTTTATGCATTATTATTAATCAATAAAGAGAATTCACTTCACAATTATTAGTCACAAATTAAAAATAAAACAATTTTAATAAATTTATTTCTTATAATTTAATTTTTAAAAACTCATTTTGTTAATATATTAATTAAATTAAAAATCTCTTATATATATTAAATTTCAACAGATCTTATATTTAGATGATGAAAGTAATTATTCGAGAAAAACGCGAAAATCAAATAAAAAATCATTTGCTAATCAATTGTGACGAATAAAAAACGATGGAAAGGGGTTAACACCGAAAAATCCTTTAACTGATTACTGGAAATCACTATGGAAACAGAAGATGCATTTACCAAATTAACCATCAATAAATCAATCGGATCGCTATAAAGGGCACAACGAGGCTGTGTTCGCCGCCACTATTGCCGCACTATTGCCGCTCTGAATTAATTGAACCCCAGTCGAAACTCTCTGGAGAACCAAATAGGATTGGAATTGCCAATAAAAAGAAGTAACGTTAAGGCTGGTAAATGTGTGTGTATGTGTGTGTGTGTGGCATATTTTTTGATAGATATAAAAGAGAGCGAACATACAACACATACACCAAACATAGAGTACAAACTGCAGTACATTTGGAAATAGAGTTTTATGTAATATACAGTTAAAAGAGCGAAGCAGAGCAGAGCAGAGCAGAGCAGAGCAGAGCAGAGCACATGAACATCATAACGCTATAAAAGCATCCCAATATCATAATAATCGAGAACATGTCAATAGGAACTGGAGAATTGATGGTTAATGGTAGCGAACAACAACATAGGGCCATATGGTAGCAAAGTTATGACCTTATAATCATCATCAAAAGCGAATTCAAACATGCATTCTTTATATGCGAATGCGTGATACACTCGACAAGAAAAAACCATATATAACATTAGAAAATAGTGTTCTGCTTGTTTTGTGGGCATCTTTGAGAATCCAAGTGCCATTAAATGCATCAAAAGCAATACAATCAATGGTAGTGTGTTGTGTGCGGGAATGAGAGCGAGATTGAGAGTGAGATCAACTAACTATGCTCTACTCTACTCTACTCTACTCTACTCTGCATCGATGCTTATTTGTCCCCATATCCACAATCATATAAAAAACCCATCTTTATATTTTCATATATCTATCTACAAACTACTTGTGGTTTATGTTTTTATTTATATTCGTTTCAACTCGAATGATAGGCTAAATGAAAAAAACATAAGATCATTATGTTATTATGTTGATGGCATAAAAGTAATTTTAACTCTCTCTGGTGTGTTAGCAATTGACCAGAAACTCAAATAATTTCCATATACTGGAAAACTAAATAAAACTAAAGTTTGTTACAGTAGCAGAGAAAACAAAAAAAACAGCAAAAATATCAGTAGATTGTATTAGACTGATAGTAATAGAGAAACGCTTTGTGATCTTTTATGAGTATAATAATAAGAACGCATATAATAATATATAATACATAATACTTAATGTCATTTTAGCATTGCTTTATCATTACCAGCCATCAAATGGCGATCGCAATCAATGCCACACTGAAGAAGCAAAAGAAAAAAACAAATGAACTGAAAGCATAACAAATTCGCCAAATGATGATTATCATTGATGTCGATGACGATGCGATGCATCTCCACTTAAACAAAGAAACAAACAAAATAAAGAAACGCAGAGATAAGAAAGAGTGGCTCAAAAACCGCAATCGAAACACTAAACACTATCCCATATTCCACCGCTTTTGACATTATTTTACCCATTTTAGAGTGAGAGGTAATCGAAGCGTGAAACGCACGCACGTAAGCGTAAGCGTAAGTGGAAATTCATGAAAACCTAAAAACGCCACAACTCTCGCACGTATTCCATACACAAACTGAATTCCAATAGTTTGTCAGCTAAAATACATTATTGCTATGTTATGCTACCGTTGATGATCGACTGCCAGCCATTTCATGGCAGCATTAATTGCCAGCATTTTTTCAAAATGTTTTTCTATTATATTTATAACATATACTGTACTGTATACTGTATAACATGGCGCTATAATCGCGTTAACAACGAACGATCAACTTATACAGAATCGAAATATAAAATCATACAAATAGAAAAACGGAACATATATGCGGTGTGTGTGTGTATGTGTGCGTATATGCATGTATGCATGTATTGATGTTCTCCCCATTTATGTGAATTGAACGCAGCTATTATTAACTTATTATGTATTTTATTCCTATCATCGTCACTATTAGCATCACAATACAGACTATTTTTGGTTTTCATATCATATTTTTTTGGGTAACAAAATATGATTATAATTATTTGGGATTCTATGCGTAATTCATAGTAATTCACACATACTCTGATATGTATCCTAAACAACGTCAATGTTCAATGTTTAACTTATAATAGAGAGTAAACTATTTTCAGGTGTAGATAAGATATTTGTTGGCATAAACTAACTTATTTTCCCCCTGAGTGTGATACAGATGTCTTTCACAACGAAATACAAAGCACTTTTGAATCGCTGCAAACAGGCGTAAAAACACTTTACACACACACACACAGCAAACTTAAAGCTTCTTTTTTATGTATGCCTTACGCTAACTTAAGTTGAGCTTTCCTTTGGTGATGATAATGTTGACAGACCCTATCATTAGATCATAGTGTGGCTGTTCGTTGGGTTATTGATCCACTTTCCGAACAGACAAAAAAATCAGCGAAAACTATATAAAAAAGGACTATTGCTATATATATTTCTATTATTATTATTATATTTATTATTGCGCTTATATTACTATTGCATCCAAATTTCTTTTTGCATTTTGAATATTATGCATAACTTTATTATACTAAAGTTGAAAACTTTTTTCCTTCTATTCCCAAACAAATGGAATTACTGTGTTGTAGACAAAACTATAACTTATAATAAAATACTGTATAAGCTTTATATTATAATTAAATGCGTATTTCATTTTCAAACAATTTTAATTTGCAATATATTTTTATCAAAATATTATTTTATATCACAAAAACACAAAGAGAGTAAATAACTTGTATAAATAATTTAAAATATTATGTATGGCTATTTTATTGCGAAAAATACATTTGTGTTTGCCTTTACTAACTAAACAACGTGTGGCAAACTAAAAGTGTAACAAATATTCTGATATTTTTAGCTCAATTTATAGCTAATATGTCTGTTTGTGTATATTTTCCGTCCGTTCGTCTATGTTCTAACAGATAAGATTTAACTTTGATAGAATGATCTTAATAACCTAAATATACGTAACTCACAAAAGTAAAGAATATGTTTAATTGATATTAAATGCGTATATTTAAGAGAGTAAAGTAAAAGATAAGTGAACACATTCATGAATATCAGTTCTATGTTTATATTCATTGAACAAATTACGTTATATTTAAAGCTAAATATTTTTCTGATTTCCTGTCAATATAAAGTTTTTAACTCTAATAAAATCAAAAATATCAGATATACCGTAATAAAAAAATTCAAATTTTGTAAGTAAAATTTAAATATTTAAAAAGGATATTAATGTAACATAGAATAATAAACACCACAGAAAAATTTAATTTAATGCATGTAATGAACACATCATATGCAGACAATTTTCCAAACAACAAAAATTCAAGAACCACTGAAAGATTATTGATTAATTTTGATTAAAGTGAATGATCGCATAGTTTATCGACTTATAAATATTGTAATTACTGAATAAATATTATAGCTTTGCATTGTATTTAATGAAAAATAGATTTAGTAAATATTTTAATTTTATTATTTAACTAAATTATATCTAAATTTGGTTCTAATTAACAGAATTAATCTTTTTTTGTATTTTTCTATCGTATTTATTTTATTTGTGATTATTCAGTAAATTAAATTCAAAATCAATATTTATGCTAAAAGTAATTGATTGTTCGTGCGATAACAGTGCGATCAATAGATAAAAAAGTTCGATCGATAAATGATCGCATGATTTCTAACGAATAAAAAGTTCGTAATGTTCGTAATATATAGTAAAAGTTTAAGACATAAAAAATTAAGATATTATCATTAATTATTAAATCCAATTAACAATTTTAGAATAAGTTTATTTTAAAACAAAACATATAATTTATTTATAGCTTCAATTCAAAAGATTTCTAATATCAACATAAGTTTAAAGATAACGTTTTTTTTATTTTACTTCATTATAATATTATGATTTATTTCTTAATTTTTAGATCAAGTTTTACTTTTCGATAATATTTCTAGGTTTTAGGCATTACAACATAAATAGAGTGAAAACATAAAATATTTGTGTTTTACTTTAAACTAAAATCCAGTTTACATTTTTATTCAGCACACGTTACCGATTTATAGACAGTTTTTTATTTTCAATTTCGATAAAAGTAATGGGCGTTATATAAAATGGAATTATATAATCAGGAAATGAAACAAATTGTCATGACATAAGCAGTGCCATCCGCTCTCTATTGACGTAATAAAATCAATCAATCGATAAAACTGATCAGACGAATGGTTTGGTGATATTCTGTACAGTATAGAGAATTGGATATAAGAGGCACAGACAGAGAATGGGAGCATAGCATACATAGCATACATAGCATATAATGCATTATTGCATTGAGAGCCGCTTCCAATTTTTCCTTTCAATAATATCAGACAATCAATCGATAAATATGGTTGAGTTGAAGGTAACTTACGATACGAGACTGAGAGTGAACTGCATTCTGTACTCTACTCTACACTTCAAACTATAGCGTACGAAACTGTATTTGGCAGCACTATTTTTTTGCTATAGAAATGCTAAAACGTAGCATAAAACTCAATTCTGCGGATCATTCGCAAACTCAATTTTCAATTCTGAACATGTTTATGCAAAAGAAAGAAATAGGCATAAAAAGTATATAAATGTTTCGCTTACATAACATTGACAAAGCTGTCATCGAGTCAAAGAAAAAGTTACTTAAACTCAACACTACTTTTACTACAAATTCGGAGCAAAAACGCGTTCTCACGCTAAATGTTCTTAAAGACTCTAAACCGAAACCCACTGAAATTTAACTCTTTTCTATTACAGTATTAAGATTTATTTTCTATCAAAATCTCCATTAAAATAGCTAATTTTTTGGTTAATCGTCAGAAAACTAGAGTTAAAAATGGGTTATAGAATACTTTAAAAATAAATGTATGATTTTCAACATTTTTTAATATCAGTTTATCTCTTGTATTATTCGGAAAAATATGAAAAAAAAGAGCCACAAACTAACCTAAAGAAAGATATAAACGAAGATAGAAATAGCACTCAGTTCTGCAATCTGTCCATCTTTTCAAGTATGGTTGAGGACACTCATGTTATATAAAGAGTGAAAGCAAAGACTTTTAAAAGATGACAACACATGATTGAATAGCAAAGAAGATTCTAATCTATAAGATTTTATAACACTGTATATTCATGTTTTAGACCTATTGCTAAGCTTTTTATAATTTTATTATAATAAAAAAATTGTTAATGATTGACGCATATTCAATATTTTAGGTTCAATACCAGACAAAAATTAGTTCGAGCGTTATGTTTCGTTTTCATCGATTTTTTCTATTAATATATTTTTATGTAAAATATAGATTAATATGTGTTCAAATTTATTTACATTAAATTACACGTGTTGTTACAATAAAAATATTGACTTCAAACAACTATTTTTTACTTTATGAAATAAAATTGGGAATTATTTTTATCATAATTTTTTATATAATATCAATTTTTCTATAAATATGATCTAATATTAACATAAGCATTATTTCGAAAGATAATGATTACTTTTTTTATTATTTATTTCAGTGTAAAAATATAACTTATTTACAAATTAATCAAAACCATTGTTTGTTAAAATTATTTTTCTTTAATTTTCATTCGACTTAAAGCCATTTTGAAAAATCATTTTAAATAAGTAAAATAAATTTTGTTAATTACAAATAAAAATGATTGAAAAAGTATTAGAAATAAGGGATGTAAAAATTATGTACCAGCACTTATCCGAGCTTATATTTTCAGCAAAAACGACACATTCACGGTGAGCCCACTGTCTTATAAGTAGAGACTGGAAAATGGGGACAATGTCCCCTTTTGTCCCAAAGTCCCCAAAATAACTAAATTGTCCCCATTGAGTGGACATATCCCCAAAATTGAAAAAATTCGAGGGGTGGAGCCTATAATGGAACCACAAACAGACATAAACAAACAAACAGACAAATTTTGAGACTTATATATTAAGATATACGCATAAGTATTTTTCTTATATCAAATTAATATTTAATTAATTGATTTTAAATTTAAATTAAAAATTGTATTTAAACTTTCAAAAAATTAATTTGAGAAATTTATTAATAGTATGTACAATGCTTTTTTTACAAAATTTAGACGAATTTTTTGTTTGTACAGCCCACGCAATATAGTGGCTAAAACACTTTAGTTAAAGATAATCGTCAGTGAAATGAGACTAAAATGGTGTTTAAAACAATAAAAATCTGATAAAGTTAATTAAAACAATCGTAAAGTTTGACAAAATGTTAATATTTTCAGTTAAAATAAATTATGTTTGATGGTGTGTCCATATTTAAAAAAATGGAATGCCATCCAAACATTGACGTGTGGTTACATTAACATTAGTGAGTTATATCGTATTATATGGGCATAAAAAATAAAGTGACAAAACTTATTTAAAGCTATAAGATATAAATTGCACGCTCAAGCAAACGGCACTAATGAAAAATATTGATTAACAGTTATGTAAATGAAAGGCAAAATTTCAATTTCTACTATATTGAAAAATATTATTAGTCTAGATTATTGTTTATTACTTTTTCTATTATTTGGTACTGAACTGAACGAGAAAAATGAAAAAATTAACTTTAAAAAATGGTTGATAAAAAATTCGTAATGCCTTAATCGCATAATAATAACTTACGAACTTTATATTAAAGCTCTTCTATATTAGAAATTAATCATGAAATCTCAAAAAAGTTAAGATAAGATAAAAAAGAATATATAATATGTATAATCAAATTTAAAACTTTATTTTCAGTTACGATTTAAATTAATTTTCCTTAATTGAAAATAAATAAATTTTTATGATAATATTATGGCAATACTGTGTGTGAACTGTTTATTATTTTAACCAAACGCGCAAATTTTATGTTTAGCGCAACGTATATATAAAGAAAATTTCGAATACATTGCAGATATAATGCTTCACTCATTTAACCTCTAAATGAATATAAAATATTTGAGATAAGATATTCTTTTTCAAAAAATTATTTTCAAAAAGAGTAAACAGCTCTTTCATAACTTTAGAAATTAATATCATCAGTAATATAATTATAGCTAAACTAAGTTTTTGCTTAAACTTAAATTTCAAAAAAAAAATAAAATAAATTTTACAACCAAATGATTAAATTATAAATAAGTTCTTAGTCATTCAATATTATAATTAAAATTTTTAAATAATTTTCGCAAATTATTTTCAAACAATTTCCATGTTTGTACATATAGTGTTATGATCGATACTTAGTAGACTAGTAAATCGTTAGAATTCTTAAACCCCAACCCGACTCCAACCCGACAAGTCTCAACCCGACCCAACCCGACCCGAATATCAAAATTTTGCTAAAATTTTCTAAAAAATGTAAAAAATAGTAAAACATACTTATAAATAGAAATAATATTAATTTTTAAGTATTAATTAAGTTATATAAAAATGTCATATTTTAAAATTTTTGCAACATTTTCAAAGTTTTATAATATAAATCGATGTTTTATTGGTTTGTCGGGTTTTCTTCCATATTTTCCGACCCGTCCCGACCCGAACAGTTTTGAGCCCGAACCAGACCCGACCCGACATTTTGGGTACCCGTTTACTAGTCTAATACTTAGCCAATACCACTATTACGAGTTAATTAACAATTAAAACAATTTTAATTGATATTATTAATCTATAGAATATATAATATTAGTATCCTTAGAATAATACCTGAATACATTAATTTCAGAATTAGTACATCAGAATAAAATATAAAAAATAATATAAATTTTAAATTTTATTTCCTAATAATCGATAAATTTAAAATAAGTTAATTATATTTATAAATTTATTTATAATGTGCAGTTTTTCAAAGTTGATACATACTGGTATAACTTTCATAAAAAAGATATTCATAGTGTGACACACAAACAAAGTCGAAATAAAAAAATGTATTGCACGATATCTAATTAAATGTTAATAAAAATTGTTTTTCTATAGAACTTAAACAAAAAAATATATCAAAAACTATTCCTACCATTAAATATACAAAATAATATTAAGCAAAGCATATTTTATTTTTAGATTACATATAAATAAAATTTTGAGATTTGAATCCCATCTAAATTTAATTTTAGAAAATCACGTTTTAATGAAATGTTGACCACATTGTTAAGATATCCAATAATAACTTAACTTGAATAACGATTATAGAAAAAAAATTTAGTTATTGATTACGTATTATTATAGTTAGCGAGTGTAACCTCAAATTTATATGCATTTAACGCGAATTTATATTCATAAAAATAACTATAAGAACCACTCCTAAAATTGATAAACTCTTAAAGATTTGGGAGCGCTTGTGCTGTCAGTTAACTATGAACACAATGACTAAACGAAAATAAATTCAAGCGATTAACGAGAAAATAGTGTATAATAGCAATAATAGCAATAATAGCAATAATAATAAAAAATTTTGGAATAAAAGATGGTTTTGCCAAAAATAAAACATGATTTCTTATTTAGCACACCCACAGTTCCTTTAATTAGAATGATTTTTGTGTTTGTAATTATTTTTCGATCCCCCTTTGAGTTATACATCCAATTTAATTAAATTCTCGTTTCTGGTGGATATAATAAGAATTAAGAAAAAAGAGGAAAAATTATGTAAAGTCTCGTCCCAAGTGAGAGGTGAGAGCAGAGCCAGTTTGAGCCACACTGCAACTCCGTATTATGCATTTGGGATCAAAACTAGTATAGTTTCTCATATTACAAAGTTAATATTAAAATTTTTTATATACGTATTAAGCGAACTAAGAAAAAAGGAGACACTAAGTTTTGAAAGGCAGCCTTTGTTTTGCGATCTTATAATTTGCATTTGTTAGGGAAATATCTGGAATGGATGAATGAGCCAAATATAATTACTCGCAATATTGCCACTCACTTATACCGACATAACGATCACTGCAATGAGTTTGCATTGCGTTCATTGCGTTCATCTGTGGCTCCCATTATTTCTCTAACTATCTCTTACACTCTCTTATTGATAGAATGGAGAGAATACGTAGAAAAAACACGGCAAGTAATTAGCATAAGAAGATGACGATGAAAAAGCAGCCAATGATCACAAACAAAGCCATCATCTATCGAGACAAGCACTTCATTTCCATTTCTATCTAGTTTTTTATATTATTTTTTCAGTGTTATGAAAGGGGCACATATATAATAAGTGGCGTAACCCATTAATACTTAAAAAAAATTGTTTACATAAGAGTTAAGAAACTAATAAAAAAATTTGTTAATTATAAAAGTATGCGATTTTTTTTGCTGATTAAATTGCAAATCATAGAAAACATCTCATGATTGGAGTAGTAATGTGTTTGAAGGCACGTCTTGAACAAATAGAAACTGTTTGGCAAAATCTTTTTTGCCAGCAATGCCTTACTGTAACGTCACTAAAACCTTCTCAAACAAATTTAATATTCGGATCAATACAGAAAAATTCATTTGAATACATTAAAGGGCTCGAAATGTCTGAACATAAACTTATAGTTTCGAAGAGAGTTACGTAACAGCAGTACAATAGTGTTGATGAAGATCATACGATATTACCAGAGAATATGGTATGGCATGCTATGGTATGATATGGTATGGTATGGTATGAGCACACAAATTATAATACTATGTAACTGATAAAATTCTATACATTAAGTGAATATTCTCTATAAGTTGACGTGTGGTGTATGTGTGTGTTTGTTTGTAAAATACTGTAAAAATGCATATGCTATGCAACCACAAAAAAATACTCACAGTGTTTCAAAATGAAAACTTAAAATATGTATTAAAAATGTATATAAAATACATTTGAATATTTGCCACTAACGATAACACTAATAGTAAACTTACGTTAGTTTTAGCAGTTTGTTTCGATAAAACCTAGAATTAAAGCCACGTTTAAAAAGTTTGTGTTCGTTAAGTTCACTATTTATGGGAAATGCGCGCATTCATAGTCGTTTCACTGCAGTTAATTAGAAATATTGCAGTTAAGTAATGTTAGTCATACGATACCATTCGCTATTTTGTACGAATATTTTTCTAAGCATATATACTAACTTATAGCATAACTTCTAACAGAAAGTCGGTGCAAACTCGCGTTTGTACAGAATATAGTACAGTATATTCTATTAATGGAAAAACATTTTTGTTACTACAATACAAGTTCATAACACAAGAAGAGAGTACACCTTACGCTGTACTATACTGTACTCTCCGTTACTATACCTTTCTTTCCCCTTATTTATTCAATTTGCTATTAAATAATAATACACTCTAATACTGCTATATATGCTGTATACTAGACTATGTAATCGTTAAAAATTTAAGACCCGATCAAAGCCCGAGCCTAAAAAAGCCCGAAAATTTTAAATTTCCAAAGCCCAACCCGACGCTCTGTTCCTTATTATATAGCTTTATTTACAAAATAATAACTTAATTAAATTTCTATTAATTTTGCTTCATTATAACAATATGAATTGAATTATTCATATTAATTCGTAAATTTGATTATAATAAATAGTATTATGCAATATTTTACAGTTATTAATATTAATACTGCTTTTTTAAAAAAAATTATCTCACAAAATAAAATTTTCGGGCCTTAATATTTTGAATGAAAAAGCCTGGCCCGACTATTTATTCTTAAATTAAGGCCCGAACCAGACTAAGCCTTACAATTTGTGTCGGGGACGGCCAACGCAAGAAAAATCGGGAGCCCGTTAGATACTCTAACTGTATTATGTAATACATAGGGAAGATCGATTGCGGGCAATGCCCGATTTTGCCCGAAATTGCCCGCCGAATTCTATTTTTACTCTTCGGGCA
>JAQGAW010002864.1:0-13921 GCA_034698025.1 Phthiracarus crinitus | reverse complement strand
ATTTTGAAGGCTGTTATAATTATAATCGCTTCATTTTGTTTCAAAAGTGATACAATACATCAAAATACAGCTTTTAACATGAATTTTTATTTTCCCGACTTCCCGCCCGTTTTTGGTACTTTTTCGTCCCGGTTTTTCACATCCTTAATAATGACAATCTTTTATTAATATACTATAAGATATTTGAGGAATCCTTTTATTAAAAAACTACGAACAGACGACAGACGGATGAACAGACAGACTATAAAAACTATAAGTTTTGAATTTTTCAAAAAAAAGTGAACCACAGTCAAATGTATGCCCGATATGCCAATTTTTTAACTCAATCATAAAATATATCATAAAAATGTTAAATCGGAACAAACATAGAATAAACTTATTTATGTAAAGTTCAACAAAATTTATTCCGCCAGAAGTTTATATGCTTTGAGATCTGTTTGTTAAAATAAAAATCGCAAAAATGTAATGATGGGCTATAAAAAAATTTGAATATTGTATATTCAAAAAGATTTAAGAAACGCGAAACTTTCTGAAAATGCTATTTTGGATAATGGCTTACGTTATAAGGCATCAAATGCCATCAAACAGTAGCAAAGATATTATTCTTAATATAAAATAAAAATGACAATTTTTTATGTTGTCTCGTATGAAGTATTTTTGTTAACATTATGTATTGTAATAATGTATTAGACTAAAACGTTTTCTTTAAAGAAATAAAATGCATCGCTTTGATGTCATTCCAATGAGAATTTATATGGAAATTGAGTTTTATCTGCGAAACAATGCTTCTTTTTTGAGTTTATCGTAGTTTTTTGAAATTTTATTTTATTTTAAATATTGTGTGTTTGCTCTTGTTTTTCATCGAAAATATCTGTTTAAAACAACGTGTTTTTTTTTTGTTTGAAAAGAATATTTTTAAAAAACATGTTTGAAAATAGAAATTCACTGAAATCAACAACAAAAATCTTAAATTTGAAAGCAACTTTAAATATTAAACATTTGTTTCAAAAGTTATTCAAAATTTCAATATAATTTTATATTTAATATAATTATTTGTTCACTCAAATTATAATTTAAATTATTGATTAATCTGAGCATTACTAAATAACATTCTATATATTAATTAAATAAATAAAACATTTGAAATTCCGAATAATTCAGGATCATTAGACATCGAATGATAATTGGGGTAAAATTTTGTTTTTTAATATAATTTCTATCAATTGAGCATCAATGGAAGGCCAACACTCCAATTCCTATATTCAATAAACTTTTCATAAAGCGTCGTAAACCGCTCTACTATCCATTTACTATTATTGTTAATTCTTGTAATATAGTGGGACTAACAAGTAATGCTATACAAAAGGAAGTAAAGTTTTTAAATTTAATACAAATGTAGTATAAACGTACGAATGTAAACTTGTAATTCAAAAAATAAGGTTTGAGTGGCATCGTGTCTCACGGGTTATCTCAATGTTGCTTTCATTTTATCATTCGTTTTAACCATATTAAAAAGATGCACGTATTTATAATAAATAAATTACTCGCACACATGCAAATTCTCGATAAAACCAGGAATTTTTTGAGTTAATTACAATTATAAATAGAATTTAATGCAACACCTATACATTGCACGAAATATTTTAATTATAATCTTTTCTAGGGTTCGAAAATTACCTTTTAATGTAATGTTTTACTTCGAAAACAAAAAAATTCAGTAGGAGTTTGTTTTTGTATTTGAAAGGGTAAATGCGATACTCTATATAATACTAATTTATTGGTTGAAGTGTTTTTTTCATTCTCGATATACCAACTGTAGGCCAAGAGTTTGATTTCAGGCATGCGTTTCCTTAGCAAGAAATAATAATGATCTCAAAGACGCAAAGATTGAAAAGTAGGCGATAAAAATGTTTCTCTGTTATTTCTCGTAACATAACAATTATCTCCGAGACATTGTTCAAATGATGTTTTATCCAAACATATATGACGCATGTTCTTGCGGTAAATATCAATAATTACTGAAATACAAATAGAAAGAAATGTGACTTAATTTTTCGTGCATTGACTTAAGATACACAATGAATTGTGTTTAGGGTTCCATTCAACGTTTATAATTATTTTGATAGCTAAAACGCAAACCAATACTCTATTTACAGCTCAGCAAACTATATTAGAGTCATATTTTCATTTTTATTGGGCAAATACTAGAATTCATTTCCAGTGTCACGCTAACTAATCATTGACCAAATGCGCTGAATATATGGTGTATTTCGGTGCAGAATTTCGTTTCTTTTTTTACTGTATTCCAGGGCACAATTTCACACATTCGGGAAATGGAATTATAGCTCATAAGTGTGTACTAAAGCGCATAATAACTTACGTCAATATTTGGGACTAACGAATGCCATGGTAACTATAGAATATTACACAAGAGAATATCTATATATCTAAGCTTATATCTGGTGTCCAAAGTTCCACACATACTAAGAGTTTTGGATGAATACTCTAGCCTTAAGATATGATATTAATAAAAAAAATATTGATAGTTTTGATGCTTGTGTTAAAAAATGATGAGATTTTTTTTCCGGAGACAACTATAAAGCAAATAATATTACAGTTACAATACTCGAAATTCAAAGTTGCGGATAAGTGTGCGCTAAACACAAACATTGGTTACCACAGTATATATCTCTTGTACGACACTTTTTCAATATATATTAAGTATTGCTATAGTGAGCACTCTCTGCTCTTAACATAAGTGATAAAAGAAGAGCATAGGAGAGCATAGCATGCATCACCACATCACTATAATAAATATTTTCTAAACAATTTTGTTTCTGTACTTTCTCTTTCTCGAACACAATTTATATTAATTATTAGGGATTTTATTGCGGATATATATAACATTTTCGTATCCACTTTTCATCGAAATTATATTCTAATTTAATAGAGGCTATAATAAGCACATATTTAATAATTAGTAGTTACGCTTAACATTTTTTTCACCGTTAAAACTGACGATTATAAGGTAGTTATGCAATATATTAAGCTAATGATTAATTTCGATTCTAATTGCATTAAAAACTTGAAATCACAGGAAAAATAGCGGCAGTGTATGAATTATTTCGTACGCATTAGTTTGTCTTTTATATATTTAATCAAGTTTTTTCTCAGTATGCATATCTGAAAGCAAGTGCAATATATGATTAAGTGAAATCGCGTCATATTTGTGTCAAGGAGTGCCAACAATTGATAAACTAATATCAACGTATAAGTTTGCTGCAAAAAATTTGCGTATTTTTATGTAAACAACGATTAAAATATTTTCTCGCAAAAAATTTGCATTTTATGCGCCGTATGATTATTAATGGTTCTGAAACAATCTACTTAATGCATGCAAATATTTATTATTTTTAATATAGTCTACTATAGTCTACTTATATAAATTATATATAACGCGCGTGTACTGTATATGTATTCGACTTAAATTCTCGATAGTGTTTATAAATAAAATTTTATATAATGATAAATTGTTTTACATATAAATAAACTGGTGCTGTGCTCTGCCATAAAGTTGGTATGGCGTAGCAAACCGTGCTCTCTGTGTGATATAACTGAGCATTAATTCGGTTATGTGTTTCTGTGTGTATGTGTGCGTCAAAAAAAGCAAGAATAGAATATTCTGGCGAATCGTTGTGTAAAGGGTTATAAACTTTTTCAATAATATGCCTGAAGTACTTGTTGCACACATCATAGCTTTTAATGACATCACTGCGAGGCAATAAATTTTAGAATTACTTTGATTACACGAATCAGTTAAACGGTGTGTGTTTAAAAATTTGCTGCAACTTTTAGCGTTACTCATCACTTAAGTCTGTTCATAATCATAAACTGTAAGTGATTCGCAGGATTAGTGCTTAAATTAGCGCATCTGTTAACTGGAAATCAGTGTAAATATTCGTCTAGAAGTAAAAAATTAATATACAAAATATTTTCACAAGTTTTAAAAAATACGTATTAAACATAACTCTTATATTGGCTGTGAGTGAAAAAAAAACGAGTGATAGATAAGCCCTAAACTACTGAAATACTGGAATCGAAACTGACTGTGCAAATAAAATCATATTTGATATTAAAAAAATCCTGGTTTGACGCATCGAATCTCATTTTGTACGCTTTTATGGCTTGATTATCAACGCTTCATCATATCATCATATATCGTCATATCAAGGAAACTGTTGCACAAAAACGTGCGCTACTCTTACAAGTTTTGTTATAATCTAAGATTGTAATCATTTGTGCGTTAAATCACTATAACGGGAAAAAAGTAATGCGCGATCTGATCATTTAAGACGTACTTAACGATTAAATGTTGCGATGAAACGTAAGTAAATCATCGTTAAATTCTAAGTCATATGATATTTGTCTTACACGTATATGTTCGATAAAACCCACGTACACTAAACTACCAAATCATAGCGATCTTCCACTGTTTAATAATAGCAATATAATAATTGTGTATTAATAAATATATTCGACGGATTCCTTTCTCCAAAATATCTGAATACAATTGATATTAATCGTATCGATATTTATAAATTTTATGGTATAAATGATATTATCCAATATAAACATTTTAATTAACAGTTTTCATGTACAATTAAAATATGATTAGTGAATGGATAGGGGATTGTAATATATATTGTTCATAATTGAGGATTTTTTCAATTTAGTAGTTGTAAACATTTAAATGAGTACTGTAATAATTGTCTGTAATTAATTTTTACTGAAAATTTTAAAAAATTAACATTTAACCTTTACATTAAAAAAATAATTATTATCTCAGAAACGATTGGGTTTCGATATTGAATTTCTAAAAATTGAGTGCTTAAGCTTGAGCTTCGAGCTATTTCTAATCATTTGATTTAGTAAATCACAAGTGATGCGTTGAAGATATATGTTTAAAGAACAGAGTTTATCTGAATGGGGAGCTGCCCCGAGTCGATGCCAGTTATCCGTTCCCTTGGAGTTTGCCAAAGGCATCATTGGTTCGACAATTTTTTGCAATGCTTTGAGAAATAAAACTTTAGATCATAAAGCCTAACAATTTATGCAAAGATAAAACAAAAAATTTGTACTTATTTATCCACGTAATAAAGGAAAAATATTTATTCGAAATATGCACAATCGAACATCAGAATTGTAGTTTAATTATTGTAAATTTATTGGCGTATGTTCCAAGTGCTATTTTTTAATTGCACCAAATATTTGAATTTTGAATTAAATTTTTTTCTATGGAATTTTTTTTCAGATTTTTTTAATCAAAATAGAAATAAGACTTCTCAATACACATCGAACTTAAGAGACTATTTTTTGAAATTTAGATAATAAATCACAGGATTATGAAAACTCATCGGATTTAAACGATATGTTTTAATATTTTCTCAAACCCTTTCATAAAATGTTAAAATATCAGCAAATATTTGTTTAAATATTTAAATAAACAAAAACATGTAAAAACCAAACAAATATGTATAAATATGCAAATAAATTATTGTCAGATTCAATTTTTTAAAACTCGAATAATGTTCATTTTTGGTATTTGCCCGTAATTAGTAAAATATAGATATTTGATTGCATAAAAAGTTAGGCTTTGGTCAGTAATATAAGAGTGAGCTTTCTCTGTTTGCATTATGAAAATCATGAAATAAAAAAAAGAAAATGATATTCAATAAATAAAGATTAATGTAAACTTTTCAAATTTACTATTTAACGAATTAAATAATAAAGCTAATATTAATTGTTAAACTAGAAAACATTTTAGTTTAATTTTAAGATTTAGTGATTTAACTTGAGCTTTATAAGCTAAAAGTCTGTTCTCTTAGATCTATTTAAAGAACTTTTTCCAAATGTTAAATTCGATATGCTTCCACTTCTTAACATTTTTATTATAACAAAGAAATATTTACAGTTTATAGTTGACTTTCTCAGAGGGGCCAACTTATAGATTTGACCATGTCTCTCGGGTTTAAATGTCAGTGTGTTCTCAGTTTTATATTAATAAAGGGATTTAACATTTTGACAACAAGCGCTTTAAAGTAACTTTGTTTAACTATTATGCATTAACCTTCTAGAAAGTCAGCTTTCTGTGAATGTATCGTTTTAGTTTTATGAATGTAATATTGACTTAGAGCTAAACTATTTATGCTTGTATATGGACAAACTGCCATATTAATGCTCGTATATCGTTGTTTACTGTATAACTTATGGATGTATATCTTTTTTAAACACTGATTTGAGTCTATTTTAGTCCGACCATGTACTAAATCAAATGGTATAGTACTCGTCCAAATTTTCGAAAAAGAGTTTAGGATTGAATTAAAGTTGTAAATAAATTATTATTATTTTTTATTTTAATGAGTTTAAAGTGTATTTTACAATTAATGAAATATTAAATATACTTAAAACTTTTTTTTATATTTTAATTTAAGAATATTAATAATAAGTATCTAAATTAAAGCTTCTAACTAGACTAGTAAATCGTTAAAATTTTCAGGCCCGACCGAGGCGCGACAACTGCCAGCCCGACCCTACCCGAGCCCGACGAGCTTCAACCCGGCCCTCCCCGACCCTACCCTCCCCGACCCGAATATCCACATTTTTTTGTACTTCAACTAATTTTGCTATATTTTCTAAAAATTGACAGATAATAGTAAAACTTTATATAAAATATAAATTAAGATTAAAATAAATAAGTATTATTTCAAAATAAAAAAGTTTTAATGTGAAATTCAATAAAATTTTACATAATTTTTTGTAAGAATTGAAAAATATAATAGAAAATCGGGCTTTGTTCCATTAAATTTTCAAACCCGACAACTGTGAGGCTGAACCCGGCCGACCCGACAAATTTGTCGGGTACCCGACCCGAGCCCGACATTTCGGGTATCTGTTTACTAGTCTACTTCTAACGGCTCGGTTAAAACGGCGGTTTGTTTTTCGGTTCGCAATATAAATGTTTTTTTAGCTTTTGGTTGTTTAATACAGAGATTAAACCGCAAAACCACCATTGAGTTTTTATAAGTTATTTTAAATCTTATTTATTAGAAAATTACTTCAAAAGTAATAAAATGCACATTTCTCTATTAAATATAAAGAAAGCGTGTTATCTCTAAAAAATAAAAATAAATTGTTTTAACACACGCTTCTTTTAAGAGGTTCACAAAAACATATCGTACTTAAAAGATAAATTTTTAAATTTTGGCCATATGTCTCAAATTTTAACAAATTATTGGTATTTATTAAAAAAGTTTAATGATTCGGGTTAATTCGAGCGAAATGTGCAAATTCGGGATTTTTGGGAAAAAATTAAAAATTAGGGGTATTCAGGCAAAATAAATAGGGTTAAATTACTTAATCCTTAATATAATCAGTTTTTATAGATTTTTTCGAAAGATATTATAAACAATCTGGATTCGGGCGAACCCGAATTTGGTTGTCCTTAGCAATAATATAACATCTGTATATTTCTAATTTAAATGGTTTGAAATTGCAATTCATTACCAAAAAGCCTTACTTTTTTATTCGATTTCAATTTTTACATAAAAAATTTTTTGTACCATAAGTTTTAGCCAGACTGTAACAGACTTGTATCGTCTACAGGTTTTTCAAAATTTTTAGTAGGGTTTTTGAAGTTGAAATCACATTTATCCTGCATGTGAGGAACTCATCATTGCTTGTGATATACTGGTATTTATCTACATTTAATTTTTTGTCTGCTGTGTTAGTGTATTAGTTATTTATCGTTTAGAATTTAATCATCTTGTTATTGGGTTAAATAAATAATTTAATGTTCCGCAATATCATTAATTCAATTGTTTTAGCTCTAAAATAAATATTATCATAGACGCTCGTTCATGGCTTAAATAAATCAAAATAGCATTCATTATAGCTATTTTTATTTACTTTGTTTAATAAAAATTTCTCGTTGCAATAAAGAAATAAAATAAATATATACAGAATAAAAACTATCTTATATAATGTTTCGTTATAACCATGTTTTTTGATATTTTTTTTCGTTGAATAATGCTTGTAATAAATTACAGTTTGAAAAGAATAAACTTTAGGATAAAAAGAAAATATTTTCTTCAACTTTTAATAGCCGATACTCAGTAACTATATCTGAGTAACTTTTTATGTGTTATTTACATTGACTTTTATATTGCATTTACTTTTTGTAGTAACAAAAGTGAGTGCATTTGCATGTATAAAACTTTTTTCATACTAATAAGCTGACTTTAAATCTAAGTTTACTGTGTATTAGATAAACTTGTAAGCTTGTCTTTCAACATTTATTGTCTGATTTTATTCAAATAGTATTTGAAAAAAGTTTACATAAAAGAAGATCTAGACTTCAAATTTTAATTTAAGAATTCTATTGTCTCGAAACAACCCTAATAACTCGAATGCAATATTCCGTATTAGAAATACTGCGCAGTGTTTAATATTATACATGTAGTTTTATTGAGTGATAATTTAATCAGAAGAGGAGGGATTTTGACTAGAATTTTCAGAGCATTCAATAATAACAGAAACTAATTTAAGTTTATAATTATTCTCACTTCATGTATATTCATCGTGGAGTTATATAACTTTTGAAATATTAAGGATCTATCTATAGAATCTATCTAATCACTCGTATATATAAATTATTTAAAATTTATTTGTTCAAAGTTTGTTATTTTATATTAAATTTGGAAAAATGTTTTGTTAAGTTAAGAACAAAACGGTTGACCATAATTTAAATTGTGTTAATTGTCACAAACCAATCAATCCTCAAGTAAGAATTATTATCAATTAAATAATTAATATTAAACTTATTAAATTTCATAAAAATTATTATATTGCAAATTATCTTTACTATAAAGGTATAAATATTTCTAAAAATTAGCATAAAAATTATTAAAATTCCATTACGTAAAGAAAATTACTAACTTTAATGATTATTTTTAAGAACAACCAAATTCGGGTAAATAATATACCGAAAACGAGCATAAATAACGCATTAAACTGAATTCGTGCTTAAATATAATTAATCATTTCAAATAAAAAAATTTATGAAAATAATTATAATTCCGAAATTTTAAAGAATATTTTGTTTATGGGAAAGTTTAAAAACGTCCCCTTTTAAAAACTTTTCGATTTTGAACTAAACGATAATTATTTTAACTAATGACAAAAAATTAAGGGAATCACAAAACACATCGGATTTGATAGATAAAATTTCAATTTTGATCATTTTTTCTCTTAGATTGGAAAAATTTTTGGTTTTTATACAGAAGTTAAATGATTCAGGCAAATTATAAATGTCCAAAGTTCAGACAAAAATTATAGGGTTCAAATTACTTAATTTAACATCTAAACTATTTTTAAAGTGTGTTCCGAAGAAAATAAATTCTATCACAATCCGTGAGAAAATGAATTTGGTTGTTCTTAATTATTAATACAATTTTATAATTTTGCAGTATAATTACTGTTAGGTAAATAGTCTGCTGTAAATTTATTGATAGAAATAATAGCATTGGCTTATGCAATACAATATCTTAAATAAATTATTACTTTAAAATTTGACGTTTATAGCAAAGCCGTATAACAAATGTTTTGTTACTAACAAGAATGGTTTCATTGTACGGTATAATTTGAAAATACAACGTATAGAATCCAAAAAAGTACTTTAAAAGAAAAAATCCTTATAAGTGCAGTTTTCATTTCATAAACTTTATAATTTAAAACTCTTACGTAATTGAAAAGTTTTTGATATTAAATATATCCATCACGATATTATTAATCAATTTTCATACGATGTATAGTTTAAGTTATAGAGTAATAAAATGCGATTTTACATGTAACGATATAATTACTCTTTTTTAATGAACCAAATTGACGTTTCGATTCATTATTTCCAATTTATGAAGTACTTAACGGTAGCAAACTATTATGTACCAAATAATTAAGCACTTCAATCAATTTGAATTTCAAATCCAAACTATACTCTACATTCTCTACATTATAATCGATATTTTTTGGATTATACTACATATTCGTTAATATTTATTTTAAGATTAACAAAAAAATAGTATTCCGTTTTAGAATAAGGATTTGATTTGAATTTAAAGTGTAAAAATTAAAACTAATCTTTTTTAACAAATGCAAAATTGGCTAATATTCTACCATCAAATTCCAATTTCCTGTTAGGGTTTATTGGATTTAGAGTTTTAGTTCTATCGTAGTAAGAGAATAGTATCCGCTTATCTAGTGTTGGATTCATTCGAAAAGAATTTCGTTTCCTATTATTATTGATTGCGTAGAATAATAGTAATGGCAAGGGTTTCCAAAAAACGGGTACATTAAAACGTAATGCACTTTAAAAGTTGCACAAACAGACACACACACGCACATCAGAGACACACACATACACGCGCACACATAACATACACATAACATACACACAGAATTAGATGACGT
Organism: Phthiracarus crinitus; assembly: GCA_034698025.1. Classification (NCBI taxonomy): domain Eukaryota; kingdom Metazoa; phylum Arthropoda; class Arachnida; order Sarcoptiformes; family Phthiracaridae; genus Phthiracarus; species Phthiracarus crinitus. The sequence continues at coordinate 3,397 of JAQGAW010002864.1, read as the reverse complement.
TTTGTTTGTATTAGTGAACGCATGCTTTGATTACGTATATGTGTTGAGGGAAATGAGTGGGGAATTGATTCGCAGTGACTGTGCTGTGGAACACAGTATATCTGTGCGAACATATATGTGTATACAAACAGTTCTCTTACCGCTGATGTTGATGTTCACCACTCGTAGTATTTGGTGTTTTGTTTACAGAAATGATAGGATATCTGAAGAATGTAACGAAACTGGAATCGTGTAAAGGAGACAACAGTAACAACCGTTCAGAGCAGAGCACAGGCACTACAAACACTACAACTATCACTACCACTAACGCTAACGTATACGTAAACGCATCACAAACACAATTATCCAATTCTGATATCACGACCACAATCTGCCCCACAATTGCTTCTGCCCTTTGGAGACCACTTTGGCCGCCAGGTTGGCATCCAAGAGGTTCCACAGCAACCAATTACCGCTGCAAAGTAAACCAAACGCCGAGCATTAAAATGACCGAAACCACAACCAATCACAACAACATCGATGACATGGAAGATGCCATCGCATACGACTCCAACTCGAAACACATGAAGAGGAGTGAGGAATGCGAGCGAATGGAGGACTGGTTGGACGATCATCCGGCGTTTGTCCACAACTACTTCATTAGGAAAGCGTCGCGAACTTTAATCGATAACTGGTTATTGTCTCATTCGGCATCAGTTACTGCTGGTAAGTGTTATGTCATTCATAAATCACCGATTCTTTTGCACACACTTCCTATTTTGTATGATTTCAATTCGTATAATCGCTATTATTTACACAAAAATGCTAATATAGATTAAGACCTATTTTTAAACTATGCTTTGATTTCACAAAAAATCCTTAAATCTTTTTTTGTTGCAAATATCTATCAATTTTCTAAATGCTATTAATTGGCGCGCAGTAATTCAAACAGTATTTATTTGATGCAATGAGTATTTCTATTGAACTTGAAGAGCATATCAATAAACCGCATTAATTCGGATTTTGTTTAAGCAAAAGATATGCGATCGCACTTTCAATTAGATGTAGATATCCATACAGTTGACCACAATTAATGATATGATAGCGATTTCAGTATAAATAGCACTTTACTTCAAGACAATTAAGTACGAACACGTGGAAACGTAATGATCAGAGAAACGTAAACAGTATTGAATCTTAAACTTCTACTGGAGTTCAGTATTAGTGCGTGAAATATGTGTAGTGTTTTATATGCAACACTACGTAATGCACTGACAGTATGGTAATCAATACTACGTACAAAGTAAATTAAATTTCCTTAGTATTCAAAAAAAGTTACGGTAAGTTTTAATCTATCGTAATCATCGATTTATAAGAAGTATCCTATCCTTTGCTAAACTTTTAACGAAAGCTATGGTAAAATATTATTAATTTAAACAACGATATGTATTTCGCAGCTTTTAATTTAATAAATATTTAAGTTGTGAGTGAGTGAGTGACTCATTAATATTTAACGAGATTATTATTTTCTTTATATGCTTAATAAAGCTTGCATTTAAACTTAATTGAGTGCACTTAATCAAGAGTTATCATGTCTGACAGCATTAAGTCCAGTTAATGTCATAATCAGTCGCTTTTTTCACGAATCCCTTCATTTTATACGCTTTCGTGATAATATTGTGCTTAAATCTTTTTAATGATCAGTTGATACACTTATATATAGCTTTCATTTTCATTATAGTCGCAACTGTACGCTTACATTCAACCTTTATAGGTACTTCAGGAGCCAGTAGTTCGGTCAGTGCTGACAATTCTGGCGCCACAACACCCGTTCGTAAGATATCGGCGCACGAATTCGAAAAGAGTGGATGCTTTCTGCGACCTATGGTTTCGACCACATTCGACGGAACGCCAACTTTTCTTCCAATACATAATAATAGCGAAAGTCCAGAAAACGTGAAAACGGGACGAACGCGACAGGATCTGCAATCGTTAAACGAAAAAGAATTAATCTTTGAGTTAGTAAAAGATATATGTAATGATCTCGATGTCCGCTCGCTTTGTCATAAAATATTAAAGAATGTATCAATACTTACAAATGCCGATCGTTGCAGTCTGTTTCTGGTGAAGGGAGAGAAAGATGACGCCGACAGGTGTCTGGTCAGCCAGTTGTTTGACGTTTCCTGTCAGTCCACTATTGAACAAATGGAGAAAAGCGAAGAAATTACTATACCATGGGGTACTGGTATTGTTGGTTACGTTGCAGAGAGCGGTGAAGCCGTCAATATTCCTGACTGCTATCGGGTATGCATTCAATACGTTCAAAACTATTTTATTATTTGCTTATTGCGTAATGATTATTATGCGCGCTTTATATGAAATTTGTTTTGTGGTCATCAAAGTTTTTCGTTACGAAATTAACTTTAAAAACTTTTTAAATATATGAAAATTTGTAGCAAAAAAGAATATTTGGTCAAAGATTTGACATATATGCTTATTTATATAATGAAAATTAAACAAATTGACCAAATAGTAGGGTGTAATAAGTAATTTTAATTTAAATACAGTATTAATTCTATCATGAAAATTAAAATTTTTATAATATTTTTAAAGTTAATTATAACAAGAATAAATTAAAAAAGTTAGAATAGATTATTTAAAATGAATTTTACTGTTAATTTAAGAAAAATATTTGTTAATCATTATAATAATGCTTATTTTTGTTGCGATTCGGATTAAATTCCTTAATTGTATATTTTTCTTCGTTTTAAACATTCTTTATTTTATTTTTTGCTAAAAGCTCTTACTGTAGAGTATAAGATAAAAGCTTCATGTCTGCTAAAATAAGTTGAACATAATCCAATAATTGAGCTGTTGTTTACAAAACTCATGGAAATTTTATGCTTTATTCAAGAAATTAATATACAGTATAATAGTATGTGATATGCAGTTTTGATTTAGTGTGATATGTGATGGCGGAAAGACTCGATCGCATCTGTTACATATGCAAACAGTTTTTAACTCGTATGCAATAAATAATAAACTGATAGATAAATATTTTTGCGAATCACAAACATGACTAAAAACACGAGTTCATTATCTCATTTTTGTCATTACCTGAAACTTTCATTATTTTATATATCTATGTTTTGCTATTGAAATTGTATTTTCCTTCATTAGTAAAGGGGAAGTTCACTCTAGTATAGAGGTCGAAAATGGTTCCCGTGGGAAGCGGGAGGGAGTGGGATTAAGTGAAAAATGTGCGGGACGGGAGGGAGTGGGAACAGGCTAAAAAATCGCGGGATGTACGGGATTCCCGCAAAGCCTCATATTCCCGCATTCAAATAAAAATAACATTTTCATGCCTAATTTCATCGAGTTTTAGAGGCCCCAGAAATGTATTCAAAAAATTTTTAAG
>JAQGAW010002863.1:0-13928 GCA_034698025.1 Phthiracarus crinitus | reverse complement strand
TTTAATGCGTTCTTATTCTGTTAGAGATGTTCACCAAATCATTCTAAACAACAGTGAATGATATTCATAATAGAGAATAAAAACTGTTTTTTAGTCTGCAGTCACCACTTCTTTTATATAAACAATAAATTAACTTTAAGCATATTATTAACATTTATGAGTGAATGCATTCATTGCGCACCAATACATGCACATATACTGTACTGTACTGTACTGTACAGTACACTATACCATACCATATACTGTTTGCGCTTTGTTTTAACAGCTTTTTAAATATCATGTTCAACATCTAAATTTCGTTTATATCTAAAACTTATTATTTATTAAATAATTTTCATTTCAAATAAAATAAAATACTAGCAATACTTCGCGAAAATCAAAACATATTTGAGCAAAATATCTACAGTTGTGGTATAATTAAACTCAATTAATATTAGCTTTTTGTTTGAAAAATTAATTACTTTAATTGAGTTAAATATAAATGTTGAAAACACTAAACATTGAAAATGCCTCAAAACGCCAATGGATTGATGTCCGATCGGCGAACATATCTAAAACTCTTAGAATTAAGCACTATTTGAGTAAAGTTGGGACTATTAGTAGAGTATCTGAGTTTTAATCATCATATGTTTTGTTACAAAAATATCACGGCTTCATACATAAACATACATAATGAAAATAACTTTTAATGTATATATTATTTATTATTTTATACGGTATATGAATAATTTAATTTATTTTAATTTTGATAAATTTAAAATTTGTCAAAATAGTGAAAAAAAACATAATGATATGCGTCTTTGCGAGAATAACTAGTGTACAACATTCTTGAAAACCAATGTGTTTAATGTTGTAATCAATGATTACTAAAAACAGATTAACAATTATACGTTTTAAAACGAAATATCGATATTAAAAGGTGTAAAGAAATTGTTGTTTTGCGAAACCAAACAAAACCCTTAAGAATAAAAAGTAGTCCCAACTTTATTGAGAACTAGTGGATATGAGAAACAGACCGAAATAAAATACAGTGTATAACGTGATTGTGATTCATTGCTGTCAGAAAACTGCAAAACACGACCACTGGTGGTAACATTTTTGCGAATTATCGGTGATTGGTTGGAATAATACGAGTCACGTTATCCGATCACCTCTTGTTGAAATAGCATGTATTTGCGGGGATGGGAGATGTGAGAGAACAAGAGAGAGAACCAGAGAGAGGGTGAGGAGAGATAGGGAAACAGAGAAAGAGAGAGAGAGAAACGTAATTCAATCTGTGCTGTGTAACACTACATTCACTATTTTTTTGCGGATATGGTCTTCTTTGAACCAGAATTTTGTGAACGCGTCAAAAAAGTGGAGTACACTATACGATAATATTTATACCAAAGTTGCGAGCTTTTGTGTTATTTTCTAATAATTAACGTATTGTTTAGTGAAAAAATACTCAAAAACTTTATGATTTGAAAAAGTTTCGAAAAACTCCATTATAGAGAAAGTGTGTTTCATAACTGATAGTTATTTAAAACATTATCTAATTATTTAACTATTGGGCCATTTTATGTGTCGTTCGTTATACTATTATTAGTGTGTTTTGAATAATTAAAATTAGAAACAATATGTTTATTTATCATTCAAACATAAACGACTATTTGTTTACGCAAAAAAAACGTTTCACTGATTTTCTTATTGAAATTGGAATTAATATGTAATATTATTATGTTTTAATACCTCATTATAGACATCATCGTAACGTTTTTATATGACCTCTAATTTATGAATTATTAGTTTATTAGTTTTTATTGCGACTGTGTTTGAACAACAACAACATCACAACTCGATAATTAATAATACTGTGAAGTGTTTTACCGTTTTTTTTCTTTCAAATCACTTGATTGAAGCTTTTATTGAGTGAAGTATCGCTACTTTTGCGAAAAATATCGATTAGATATTATATCGATTATAAACATTTACGACAACTCAAACTGAACTGATTTTTGATTTTTTGTGTTGTATTGTTTTGATGCCACACTGTGTTGCCATTTGTTAACTATTGTTAACTACGATTACCTCAAACACACGAATCAACAAATACACGAAATGTATCCGAATCGACATCCGGGTCCACCACAACCCGGTCAACCATTTAAATTCACTATCACTGAAACATGTGAACGAATCAAAGAGGAATTTAATTTTTTGCAGGCACAGTACCATAGCTTGAAATTAGAATTAGAAAAACTTGCGACAGAGAAGACAGAAATGCAAAGACATTATGTGATGTATTACGAAATGTCGTACGGATTGAACGTAGAGATGCATAAACAGACCGAAATTGCTAAGCGTTTAAATGCGATTATTGCACAAATATTACCATTTCTTTCGCAAGAACATCAACAACAAGTGGCTTCTGCTGTTGAAAGAGCTAAACAAGTGACTATGACTGAATTAAATGCCATTATAGGAGTATGTTATTAACATTACAATTATTATAATAGACATTACTTTTTTTCACTTCAAATTTACTAGTACTATGTAATTATTGTCTCTATTATCACATCTAGTTCTATATATACCGATCATTTTTTTCAATTCTCTAGTATTAAACAATTATGAATGCTTTAATTTTTGCGTATTTGTTATGCATTAGCATTGATGGAGACAGTGTTTTCTAATTATAATCTTTGTTTCTTTATTTTGTTTCAGCAGCAACATTCAGGAATCGCTCATTTGATGGTAAGAGTTGAGACTTTTCGAGTATACTGTAGTCATTTATGTGGGGTTCTTAAGAATTAGCAGGCATGGATGATTTTGACGGTGAAATCTCAACGCTTTGCTGACATTCCTTAAAAAATTAGGATTTAGGATGCATGACTCAAGACTGATGACTATTTTTTAGAGAGAGAGCTTGTTTTTCGCAAATCACTGTTGCGTAAACCCTAAAAGTTGCCGTACAATCATTGAGTATACCCATTATCTTTTTATGCACTTATATTTCACAGCATTCTTTGTTAGACTTAGCTATTATTATTGGAAGCAAAGCAAGCAAAGTGGTGGTGCTTTACGATGACGGTTGTGTTCAATGCGTCAGATTATATCCCCCAAAAGCCAATTTTTATACTACTTATGTATAACTAGTGAAGCGATAAACTGCGTTTGCCTTACATAATATTTCAAACTTAATATCACTAAATTACTTTACATTTTAAAGCAACAAATACATGCACAGCAATTGCCATCAACACATTCACATGGACCTCCATTGCCAATGATGCCACATCCAGCATTGGCAGGCTTACAGCCACCATCCGCTGCCGCTTTATCTGCAGCTGGAATGGCGCCGTCGAGTTCCGCTGCTGCAGGAATGGCGCCATCAAATTCGGCTGCTGCTGGTCTCCTAACACTATCTGCCGCAGGATCGTTGGCAAGCGCTGCTTCTGCAGCAAATGCTAATAATAGTGCATCGCATTTACCTGGAGTTGTATCAGCATTAGCCAAAGAATCCTCTCATCGTGATAGCAGTGATAAAAGAACATCTAATGATGACAGACGAGAGAGAAATTCTTTCTCACCACACAATGAACGCGCACATCATAGAAGTCGTTCTCCTTCTGACACCGATACCAAACCAAAGAGGAGAAGAGATCCCGATAAGAATGATCATGGAAGTGAAGACGAGAAAAGTGATCAAGACTTGGTAGTGGATGTCGCTAACGAGGTATATATTGTGCAATATTATTATTGTCATGAGCTTATCGTTGCCATTAAGCCATTACACTATCCGTTTATAACGCATTTTAGTGTGCGTTGGCTTATTGTTTAAACTTTAAACAATACAACCACTTATCCCATTCATACTTTGTACGCTGAAAGTATTTTTTCCAATTGACAATTTGTAAATAAAATTTATTTGATTTTATTTTTACTGTTCAAACTAAACATTAAACAGGATCCAACATCACCACACAATGGTGACGCCTCGCCTCGTGATAATGGCACAGATGCTAGGATTAAAAGAGAGAGACCGCCCAGCAGATCAGGCTCTTCTTCAAACAGCAGTACGCCTCTGTCAACAAAGCCTAAAGAACACTTGGTATGCAATGCTGCATTGAATCATAATAAGTTGAAGTATTATTGTTTTTAATATATTTAGCAATTATATCATATTTGCAGGCAGACAAACCGCCCACACCTGTTTCAAAGCCAATAACACCGACAAGTTCTGGATCGACGACTCCGAGTTCAAATGCTAATAAAATTCCAAAACCGACGACTTCATTCGGTAAATTAGCGCAATATTACGTACTATACAGTATATTACATATTAATGATATATATATATATATAGGCTAAATATTGTAATAATGTAATATTGTTAGGTCCGCCTTATCCATATTTACACGGAGCACCTGGTGCTCACTCTTCATTACCCGCTGATCTAAGTGTGGCAGCAGCTGCTTATTCGCAGGGGTTATTGCATAATAACATTAATCCAGCGCTTAATTCATATTCGCGCGGTTTGGTAAGATTAAACATTTAACGCCTTTAAAACATGATTACATACTTTGTTTAATTAGGTTCCTGGTTATGAACCTCACCCATCAATGCGTGCGCCAGGATTTATACCGGGAGGAAAACCTGCCTATTCTTTTCACGTGAACGCTGATGGACAGGTACAACCTGTGCCATTTCCACCCGACGCGTTGATTGGTTCGGGAATACCACGACATGCGCGACAAATCAATACTCTCGGTCACGGAGAAGTGGTTTGTGCCGTTACTATTAGTAACCCCACAAAGTATGTTTATACTGGTGGAAAAGGATGCGTTAAAGTTTGGGATATTAGTCAACCTGGGAGTAAAAATCCTGTTTCACAGTTGGATTGTTTGGTAATAACTAACGTTAATAGGCTTATGATGATATAATTAATATTGAAATTTTATTATTTATATATGAAGCAAAGAGACAATTATATCCGTTCGTGTAAATTATTACCTGACGGCAGGACTCTTATTGTTGGTGGCGAAGCAAACACTATATGTATTTGGGATTTAGGATCTCCAACACCACGAATTAAAGCAGAGTTGACTTCTTCAGCGCCAGCATGTTATGCGCTTGCCATAAGTCCAGATTCGAAAGTGTGTTTTAGTTGCTGTAGTGATGGAAATATAGCTGTTTGGGATCTTCATAACCAATCTTTGGTTCGCCAATTTCAAGGACACACCGATGGTGCGAGTTGTATCGATATAAGCAATGACGGCAATAAACTATGGACTGGTGGCTTAGATAATACTGTTCGTTCGTGGGATCTCAGAGAGGTTTGAATCTACCATTTTTATGGCATAATTAAATCAATTAAATTTATTAATATTTAATGAATAGGGAAGACAATTACATCAGCATGACTTTACCTCTCAAATATTTTCTCTTGGCTATTGTCCAACAGGAGAATGGCTGGCAGTCGGGTATAGTCTTGATTGATTTAAATCTCGTTTTTGTATTAACATTTATTTTATTTTGATTAGTATGGAAAGCAGTAATGTTGAAGTTCTTCACTGTAATAAACCTGATAAATATCAGTTGCATTTGCATGAAAGCTGTGTTTTATCATTAAAATTTGCGAGTTGTGGAAAATGGTTCGTTAGTACAGGCAAAGATAATTTATTAAACGCTTGGAGAACACCTTATGGAGCGTCAATATTTCAGGTTTTATTTTTGAATTACATTTTTAGGAACCGTTAAAACTATAATGAATTTATTTCATTAGTCTAAAGAATCTTCATCTGTGCTCAGTTGTGACATTTCTTCTGATGATAAATACATAGTAACTGGTTCTGGAGATAAAAAAGCGTCAGTTTATGAAGTAATTTACTAAATATCAAATTTAGAATTTTTAATTCTCATTGTTTTTCTAAATAAATTATAAATTTCCATAAAATCTGATGTTATCGATAAAATTCTCGATTTAAATATCATTATTTAGTAATTTATCTTTTCTTTTAATAAACATAATGTCATTTTAATTTTTCGACTTATTTATAATGTTAATAAATATTAAATTATGCCAAATATTTGTCTAATTATTTAATTTAATTACAAAACAAATGAAAAAATATGATTTGCTCAATAATGATATCAATCGATTAGTTTTGTAGTCCACTTTTCCAACAAACATAGATATTACTGTATATTACTTTTGATGTAAAGTTAAGTTAAACTTTATTATTCGCATTAAACAATATATTTAGTTAATAATGTGTATATATATACTCAATTCTGGATCACACTGTAGAGTCAATAATATTGTTGACGATCTTAATGCGAAAATTAAGATACTGTACTTTATATAAAATTTGTTTGCTTAAAAATAAAGATTCGAATGACAATAATCTTAAGCCAATCAATCTGTGGTTCGGTTAAGAACAAGATTATTTCATAATGTAGTTTATATATGATATGTGCGTTTTAAATAAATTGACGTTAGATGTTCAGTATTAGTGTCGCACTCTTACGGCAATAATAGTAGTTTGATGTGTGGCACAAAAATGTCTGACGAACCCAGTATTAGCGATGATGAAGACTGCGATCAAATCGAACCCAATTGTTTGCCACCATTTCAGGGCACTTTAAATAAATGGACGAATTATATCCATGGCTGGCAACAGAGGTTTATTGTGCTAAAAGACGGAACTCTTACTTATTATAAATCAGAAAATGAGAGTTCATTTGGATGTCGCGGAGCTATCAGTATATACAAGGCTGTCATTAAGGTATTAATTAATTGATAATATATTGATTATTGATTATTGAGTATGAATTTGTTTGACAGCTTCACGAGTTCGATGAATGTCGATTCGATGTTAGTGTCAGTGACTGTGTTTGGTATCTGAGAGCCGAATCTGTTGAAGAACGAAACAATTGGGTCGAATCAATACAAAATCACAGAGTAATCTAATATTCAATATTTATTATTCATTTACCACATCATAATCATAGCGCGGATTACAACTAAATATTTAAAAACTTACTTTATTTAACCAAATTTCAAAAACATAGAAATTTTTAATTGAAAATACGTTTCGCAAACGAAAAAATCAAAAAATTATTTTATTTATTTACTTTTTTCTTATTTTAATCAAAGTTTTAACTAAATATTATTAGGGATTCAGATTTAAGTCCAACTATGCATATGCTATTTATTGAATCAGTAAATGCAAGTAATGTGCTTAATATTACATCAATTAAAATAAGTATATTCTTGATTAAAGAAGAGAAAGATTATTAACGTTATAAGAAAATATTGAGAAACAATAAATTAAAAAATATAATAATTTTTCTAATTTAAATCTTGTTTTATATTACCACCTAATTTTAATATTTTGTCTCCAAAGAACCACCAAATTTCTTGATTTGTTTCAACCAAAAATCAGTCATCTGTTCATAATTTATACTGAATTGTATAAGAATTTGTTCTCTAGTTAAACCATGTTTGTTAACGTATGTTAATTGATTGTTAGCGAAGGGATGTGGGCGTTGCTGACAGTACAGTACTTACAGTACCGCTTACTTAATACCGCAGTTATCCATAACATCTTAATGCTCTAAAACTAGTTTAAAACATTTTTAAGCATTTTTTAAGTATTTAACTGTATATTTACCGACAACTGAAAGTAATAAGTCTGATATTTATCAATTTACATCCGATAATCATATGGTATTCATTATTTAAAACTTTTACATTAATTTTACAGAATCTCTTAATTATATCCTAATAACTATTATACTATAATTAGAATTATAGCGATTCGTCGTTTGCCAGCGATCTTCGCCGACACGGATCAGCGATATCTTTAGGTTCTATTAGTGTCACATCTCTTAAAAATAGCAGAGGATTAAGAGAGAAACTGAATGAAATCGAAACATTCCGCGATATTTTGTGTCAACAGGTATTATACATTTTTTAAAATAAATTTATTAATTTAAAATAATTCCAAAGCTAGAGATCGATTAATAAATCTTTTCGATTAATTCTTAAGTTACGCGATATTTTTATTAATCAAACAGTAATTTCAATAATTTGATCTAATTTGTCTAAAGGAATTTTTTTTAAAACTCAACTTTTAAATTCACTCCACTCTATTTTTTACAACTAAATCTTATCTTTCTATAGAATAAAATGCATATTGAAAAGTATTTTTTAACAATTTTTTTGCTGGGATTTTTATTTAGTGTTCCGAAATACTGTATTTAAGTTTTTATAACTACTTTATATTAATGTAAAATAATAAGTTTAACAATGATTTGGTATAATATTTATTTTTAATTAATTCTTAAATTTTAACTTTAAAATTTTATTTAATGAAAGGTGGAATCTTTGCAAACTTATTTTGATGCGTGCGCTGAATCAGCGACTGATGAAATCAATGTTAAAATAAATGGTACGTTGTTTTATTATAATATATTTAATGATATGTTTGATCACATTAAGCCATACAATAAGGTGTTTCAATATTTATTTAGATTATTTATAAGCTTGTCATCAATTTTAAAATAAATATCAATAGCATTTCTATAGAAATAGAGCAAAAGTAAACATAATTTATATCTTGTCATTATTTCTTCTTGTGATTCTGTATTAGAACAGACGAATAAGTTATGAAAACTACATTACTTATAAACTACATATATTATTACTATAAATCATATTTATAATTTAACTCATTTGGATTTTAAAATTTAAGTTAAATAATGGTATGTAAGAGTATATTATTCTTATACTGTACTGTACATTAAGCCTTATCTAACTCTTAAGAGTTACCATAGTTCATAATAATTTCAAATGTTAATCGAGCTTTTTTACATTATTTATAAATGTAATTATTTATCAATTTAATTATTCGCAAAGTTATAACATTTCAGTCATAAAATTTAAATTTCTTATTAATTTTAACATTTATTTATGAATTAATTCATTTTGAAAATATTGTTTAAATACAGTAAAGCTTTAAAGATTTATTTAAAAGTTTTCTGTTAAATTAAATTATTTTTAGCTCACTTTCGTGTAAAGTAGTCGAGCATATAGTTTTTTGACCGTGTCTTTCTCTGTCTGTTTATCTGTATGTTCTTAGAAACTAAGGTAGAATTATTCTAATTTAAATAAAACAAGTCTCTGATTTTAATTAAATCTTACCAAAAATTTGAAAACGAAAATAAATGCTATGGTTGTCCATATTTTTATTTCGTTTAGTTTAAAATTCGAATTTGAAAATATTGTAAGTATAATATTAACTTATTTATAACTTGAAATTCTCAACAACAATAGATTGACAATTATCAGTTTATACTTCAATTTTAATATGTTCTATGTTTAATCTCCTATATATTACCGTAAGTTGTAAGAGACTCTTCGATAAAAGTATGTGATTGGCCCTAATTTCTGATAAGAGCAATATTATAATCAAAATTTAGGAGAAATTATTCAACACGTGTTAAGATTGGGCAAAGTTCAAAATGTGTCATCTATTAAATGTTCATATCAATTAATATTTAATATATACAGTAAATAAATAGTCATTTAGTTTAATAAATTCAAATGTGAAATGATTATCGAATATTTATTTTGATTGCCAGGTGATAATGAACTAGAAGAACATAATATGGATATTGATAATCAAAAACTTTACGGTTCGTATATTCAAAATAAAAAATTATATTTTCTGAAGTAGTATACGTACAATACAATGCACGTTAAAATTTCAAGTTAACTTTATACGTGTGTATGTTAATGTTACATAGATTTATCGCATTTTATCATCTATAAAGTTTTGTAAACTTTCAACAACGAATTTAATATATAATTTCTTACAATATATGCTTATATATGTGAATAGATTTGCCAAACGGCACTAAAGATGGAATAACTTCTTCGTTGAGTGAAAGAACACCATTAGATTTTAAAAGAGACGCGATTACATTTAAAGCCACAACCGCTGGTATTATAGCAACGCTTTCACATTGCATTGATCTCATGCAACAAAGAGAAGAAAGTTGGAAGAAAAGATTAGATAAAGAAGTAGAAAAAAGGAAAAAATGCGAGGAATTACTTAAGCACACGCAATCAGATTCTACACAGCAAAAAGTGATAGTTATTGGAGGTCCCGATTATGAAGAGGGTCCACATAGTATTATTAAGGAAGAAGATTATTTCGATGCTGTGGACGACACGCTCGACAGACACGAACAGCAACAAGAAGAAAGAAGACAATTAAAACTGCGCACTAAAGAACTGAGTACTCCTTCCTCTAATTTGCCTTCTAGTTGTCAGCATTCGTTATGGCCTGAAATCGAAAAAGTAACTATGGATCAGTTATACTATGCCCAATTAAATATAGGTGAAGGAGGTTCCAAAGGTTGGGAATTATTTGCCGAAGACGGAGAAATGCGTCTTTACAAGAGAGAACTGGAAATCGATGGTCTCGTATGCGATCCGTTAAAAGCTGTTCACACAGTGAAAGGTGTAACTGGTCATGAAATGTGTCATCACTTTTTTAGTCCTGATGTTCGATTTGATTGGGAAAACACGCTCGAATCGATGAAAGTTGTTGAAGATATTAATCCGAATTCATTGATATTTCATCAAATTCATAAACGTGTTTGGCCTGCAGCTCAAAGGGATGCCGTGTTTTGGTCTCATATACGACGCGTAGAATGCGATAAATCAACAAACGATAATTTACATAATGTATGGATTGTTTGCAATAATTCCACTGATAGACCAGATATTCCGGTATATAACTTTTTTTTAATAAATGATTAATTACTTATAAACGGAAGATATTTCTGGCAGTTGGGACGTTGCGTGAGAATGACGATGACTGTTAGCTTAGTGTGCGAAACGCATGTGGACCCCATTCCATCTGAACAAACTGAAATAACTAGGGATAATTTAACGTGTAAAATTATTTATTGTTCTACAAGTAAGTCATCAAATGTGTATATCTTTTATTTGTTCAAATATGTTATTGATTTAGTAAATCCTGGCGGATGGGCTCCAGCATCGGTTTTGCGTGCGTTATATAAGAGAGAATATCCCAAATTTCTGAAACGCTTTACGCAATACGTGAAAGATGCGTGCGATAGCAAGCAAATCATGTTTTAAGATGATTATTCATAGGTTTATATGTGATTAATAATAACTATTAATTATTTGGTTACATTTTAGCTTTATATAAATTCATCTTATTGTAACATTTTGAGAAACGTATACCATTAATGATGATTTCACAGAATCGACAATTGTTAGAATTATTTAAGATTTATTGTTAATAAAATTTTGTTTTAAAATCATGTGATTTTACTTAAAACGATTAAAATTAAACATATATTTTTCTTACAAATCATTCAATCAATCATTCATTTATTTGATTAAATATAGATTTTTTGCTTTTACGATACCATTACTATTCTATCCGTTTGTTGTAATTAACACTAATTAGACAAACATTAAATGATGAACTATTCGATTATAGTGATCGTAACGGCAACATTCGACACATAAACACATAAATATCTATATACAGTATATTCCACTCAAAACCGGATTCAATGCTAAACGGCGAGACTATAATCGATAAGAATTACTTGAAGATTTTCAATATTTCAATTGAAAACCAAACAGATTTTCTAGTAAATTATTATAATTCCTCTGTTGTTGTTGTTGTTGTTGCCGGAGAAAGTTACCATATTCCCTCGGTTACCGTACTCTCGAAGCCTTGAGGAATAGCGCGGCTTATAGTGACACAGAGAAAGGAGTGAGGCATGAAAAGAGATAGAAAGTGGATTCTGGTTGGTTACAACAGAAACTGCAGATGTTGTGTATGGAACCGATTCTGAACAGATAATCTTTGAGAAAGGGAGCAGAAGGAGCGTAGTTGAGAGGCAGAATCTGGTTTAAGGGGCAACAAAATTTTGAGGGGAGATATCAGATAGGATATGACCGAGATATTGTTGGATTGTGATATCATTGTGTGTTGTGAACGAAATATAGATGTCCGAGTCTTCCGGGTCTTTGCCAAAGACTCGGACCTGGACTCTCATGCTTTATTTAGGACTCGGATTTCTATAGATTTATGGGGTCCGGACTTGGACTCGGACCTGGATATGGGGCCTCTGTATGTATGATAATTGATAAGGAAAGTTTGTACAAACACAAAGACAATAATAAATAGCTAAAAATCAAATTGTAAATTTATTTTAAATGAAATTTTAACTCATTTTAGATCAAAAATGTATAAATTTTTTAGAATAATGAGGTCCGAGACCGGCTAAAGCATGGGACTCGTACCTGACTCGGACTAATGATACTACAATTTGGACCTCTTTGAATGACAGAGACCAGGACTCGGACCTGGACCTCAAAAGACTAGAGTGCCGAGTCCAAGTCCCGGGTTAACTTTTGGACATCTATAGAAAGAAATGTAAGTGTACGTGTTTGATGAGTTACTGTAGTGGAATGGTATCGGTAGAGATTGTAACGTATAAATGAGTGGGAGAAGTGAGCGGACGAACATATTTTAAGTTATTAGGGGTTGGAGTAGGGTTTAGAAGCGGATTTAATGGATTGGAATGAGACCAGAATTTAGCAGAGTTGGGTGACGAGCATATTAATTTGGATAAATAGGGCAGTTTTTGGTGAATGTGGCTCATGTAAGTGATTTTTAGAACTTCCGGTAGTTTTGGAGAACTTTGTTTCCTATTTATTGGAGTATTGTTCGTTAAATGTTAGATAAGTGGGGAAAACAGAAATGGAAAATATGATTGAGAAGAGAGAGCGCATAGCGTTTATGAAACATAAGTAAGCAATCTGTTTGTTGTCCCCAAACGGAGGATGTTATGGTATTAAGAGAATTTAAACGGCGTTATACTTTCACAATTTGGGTCATAATATTTTAAAACGTGAATTTGGGTTTTAAAGTAAAGCTTAAAATTTTTTAGATTCTATTGATAGATATGGAAGTGTTATATTTGGTGATTAAGCGAGTATGCGTTCGTTTGGAGATTTTTGTTGACGAAAAGATGATTTGGAATTGAGTCGAAAGAATTGGAGTTCAAAGTCTAACATAAGAGTTCGCAGTAATTTTTTGGTTTAAGTTATGCATTATTTTTTTCAGGGATTTTAATGAGGGAAGTAGAGGTGGATAGAGATGGACGGAAACAGTGAAATGTTGTAAGAGGTGTTCAATAACTTTTGATATATGGGATAGTAGTGTATGGGCGGTAAGATGAGGGGTTGGTTTGTTGAGTTTTGGAATGGGGTTAATAATGGAGTTTTTCCAAATTGAGATTATTGGAGAAATAGATAGAAATTGAAAAAAATATTTGCTCGAACTCCAACCAACTCCACAAAAATTATAAAACTAACTCCAACTCCACTTAAAATTTGACTCTGAACTCCAACTCCAATGAGCTCCACAAGAATCATATTCCAACTCCATTTCAACTCCAAAACAATTTTTTTGATCGTACCGAGTTGTAAATATATGACCCGCCTTTTTGTTAAAAACTTTTTTATTTTTTAATAAAATTAAATAAAACTTTTAAAATATTAAAGAGCGACATTTCTTTAAAAAAACAATATGCACTTTTAGGGTAAATATCATCAAAACAAACACAAAAATTAGTTATATGAATGCATTGTTTTTGTTTATATTCAAAATGTCGCAAAAATACAATATTGCTGTTCGCGATTCAATTAAAAGATGTGTTTTTGCTGGTTTCAAACAAGTTGAAACTATTAAATTTATTAATGGTACTTCAAAAGGGAAACCAGCTCTAACTCCAACACAAATTAAATATTGGTATCGACAGTTTAAACACGGAAGAGAGTCGATCGAAGACGCTGATCACAAACGGAAACCCGTGACATCAAC
>JAQGAW010002862.1:0-13930 GCA_034698025.1 Phthiracarus crinitus | reverse complement strand
TTTACCTTTAAATAAGTTATAATTAAAACTTTTATAATATTTTCGCATTGTTTTTGATGCATATAATCGTGCATATAATGAAGATTTTTAGTGCATAAATGCATGCATATTTCTTTTGTTTTTGCGTGCATATTATCCGGATGCTGGTTATGTTACTCAAATTTTTAAACTTTTTCAAATATTTAGCAACAAATATACAAACGATCAGAAAAAAATATTATTTTAATCTTAAACATAATATAATAAATAAAATTTGTGCATGAAATGTTAAAGTTTTAAGAAAATTTTTTAATCCTATATTAAAAGACTTAAATAGTGAGCACAAAAGTTACAGAAATGTATTAACTCAAAACCATAACTCTTAACATTATTAACCGGTTAATAACATTCTTAACTTTAACCTTGACTCGAGTTAACTCCACTTTTTAACCCCATATTTTAAAATCAATTAATACATCAAATATAAATAAAATAATACAAATTAAAAAATTAAATTTTTAAAATAAAAATTCATAGTGGAAAAAATTGTTTATTAACTTTAAAATTAAAATTATTTTTTTAATTGCTCGATTTCTTTAAAAAATCATGAAAAATTACATATAAAAAATAAATAGAGTTAACCGGTTAACTTGGTTTTACTTAAAAATTAACGGTTAAGAATCTCCTTAACTCTTAACTCTAACTCGTCCCTTATTTCTTAACTTTAACCTTAACTTTAACCGGTTAACCGGTCAAGTCAAAAGTTAACTGTTAAAATGTGCATCACTAGATTTAAATAGTGAATGTTATTTTAGAAATATCTATACTTTGAAAATATTTTGTGAGTAAAAGTAAAATTATTTTTGATTAATAACAATAAATTTTTCACTGAACTGTTCCCGTTTTTTGTATATTTTGTTTCCGGTTTCCTCCCGTTATAACCAGCTTTAATTTAAGTCCCGGAAAATCCGTTCACTAATAATAAGATTACATCATATTTGCTGGAAAACATTTGTTGATATTTTAGTTTGAGTACGATTTCGAAGGTTTATCGGTTTATGAACGAATACTTACGACTGTTGTGGTGATATTGTCATTAATCAAACAGTATGTCAAGTCTTTATCGACAAATCAATTATCGTATATTAAAAAACGCTATTTTTATAAATCAATACAAACATATTTGTGGACAGTTTTCGATAAAACCGCGAATAAGTGGTGAAAGTGTTATAACCGATAGTTTTGGCGCATATAATGCTAAATATTTGCATACATTATCTAATTTGAACATTAATGATATATGCGGTCATTACAAACATTGGTTCGTTATATCAGACACAACAGCGCACAAGAGGTTTAAATCTAAAGACAGAACTGTAAAAGAAAAAGAGCAAACTCTTATAAACAAACTAAAAGAATTGAATGAGAAAGAGTCCGATGATGAAGACGATGAACACAATTCCATTGAAGTAGAGAATGATCCCGATTATGTGGACGGAAAGCCGATTGGGTTTGAAGACATAGTGACACGCGTTAATGCCATGCGTTTGGATAATGTGGCCAAAGTTGCGTTCAAACTAACGCGTAATAAAGTGGATGAAGCTTTCTATGACGGATTGTTTAGGATTAATGGCGAGAAAATTATGAAGAAAAGTGAGGAATTGAATGAAGAGGATGTGTGCGACATAATTATTGGTATTAATAAGGATAATGAGCGCATGCTTGACATTACCAGAGTAGTTGTCAAACAAATTGGTTATGAGATTACTGGTAGTCGAGCCGTTTATAAAGTTAAGTTAAGAAAGTTTAACAAACTTACTGTTTATAATTATCCTAACGGTCCATACGAAGGCTTACAAATCAGTGAATTCAACAAATAATTAGTATCGATAGTGAATCTTATTTACTGTACATTAGTTTACTTTAATAAATTATAAATAAACTGTTTAACATCGCAAAAAAAAATAATTTCGTTCGTTACAAATAGTGATTAAAAATTGAATCATTTAATTCGCTTCAGTTTGCAAACATACAATGGACCAGAATTAGTGGGAACAAACGGCAATATTTGTGTGCCATATTTAAATTTATGGGAAAACTTATATAGACCTCTAAAAGGACGTAATGATTCTCTTAAGTTACAAACAACATAATCATAATTAGTTTCCCGCCATATTTTTTTCAGAGCCATATGAACGACGCCATCGTTTTGAATGGGAGATAAACTGCATGTCGAGTATACTAAATTGCCGCCAACTCTTAACGAAAGAAGTGCAGCGTTTAGTATACTCGTTTGAATTTCCGGTATTTTAATTCTTTCCTGAACTCTTGAATGACTAAATATGTTGTTATCATTTTCTCGAACGGAAAGTCTGTCGTTAGTGCAGGGAACGTCTACTAATATTTTGTCGTAAAAGTCTTTTTTGATCATCATTTTCGCGTCTTCGTTCGAAAAATCGACCATATCTTTAAGTGAATCGAGTTGAGGGAAATATGAATTAAACACACCCTTCAAGCGAACACATCTGTTCAACGATAGGTCATTGCAAAGCAAATGCGTTGGTCTTAGCGTTAATGCCATTATTAACGCTTTACCTCCAGGAGCCGCACAATAATCAGCGACGTAATCATTCTTTTGGATTCCGAGCGCAATAACTGGAATAATTGATGCGCCATCCATCAGATAGTAATCAAGTACTTTTAATTGATTGCTTCGATCGGGCGGTGAAAAGTCTTGGACATCACCGCGAGGAAAGATATACACTTTTAATGTGTCGGGAATTTCAAATTTCGGTTCATCCATAAAATTGATTGGTATTTCATCTGTCGTTTGATAGAATTCGTAGTAAGCTTTATCGGAAATGGCGTCTTCAGCGTATTTTAATTCAGATGTCGGAACAAAATCCGTTAAATCTATTTCAACGGA
Organism: Phthiracarus crinitus; assembly: GCA_034698025.1. Classification (NCBI taxonomy): domain Eukaryota; kingdom Metazoa; phylum Arthropoda; class Arachnida; order Sarcoptiformes; family Phthiracaridae; genus Phthiracarus; species Phthiracarus crinitus. Next base: position 11,025 of record JAQGAW010002862.1, on the reverse strand, counting down.
CGCGCGATTAATGAACGCATCCTTTTTCGAGCCATCACTCACTGATAACATTTCCATAAAGTCTTCGGCTTCAGTCATCGATGAAAAACCAGGTCCTAAATCTCTATCACTGATATCGCTAACATCACTGACGTCTTTCGGATCAATTTGTGACACGTCTACGCCTTTTGTTTCTGCTATTTTTTCAATTTTTTTAAATTTCTTTTCCTCTAATAATTTCTTTCGTATTTGATATCTTTGATATCGCTTCCAATGTCTTTCGTAGTATTGTCTCAAATCAATTGCACCCAATTGTCTCATTTGCGTCTCAATCTTCTCGTAATCGGAAAATATGTTAACGACAGCGCAATACTTGTGAGGCGTAAGCAAACCCAATCGAATTGATTTCCACGAATCGCCGTATACTTTACCGTAAAAGTTATCGAAATGTTGCAGCGCTAACATATGAGGATATGTTGTTTTCCTAATAGTTGGCTGTAATAATTTAAATATTTAGTTGTAATATTAATGTTTGATTTTTTACACACAAATATTAATTTTATTGAAATTTGAATCACGATTAATGTTAATGAAATCAATACCCAATGATCGGTCGCTTTACTCCTCGATAACGTCAACTGATTATATTTATAAATTTGTTTATTAAAACTTTTTTGCAATAAACGCCACATTATTTAAAATTTGAAAACTAGTTATTGAGTATTAAACTGAATCAAAAATGCGTTAAATCAAAGCATAACACGAAAGATTAAATTATTAAATGCTATATCGGTATTGCGTTTTAAAAAACATAAACATTACGATTACATTTAACTCGTATTTTATGGATAGCACTGAATAAAATGCGCAAAACACGTGTTCAGCTGCTATTAGTTTATAATAATTCCTTTTCCGCTTTGTTGTGTTAAACAAATGGTAAGCATTTTTTGTTTAACTCATTTTTAAATTTAATTTTATCATTGATTTGAATTCAATTAAAATACCATTTTGAGTTTTAATTAGTTTTAATATGTAGAAAATGATATATTATATGAAATGAATAGAGATTTCAATGAAATATCCATATAATCGATAGGCTCGCGGACCGAAAAAACATTTAAAGCGTTTAAACGCTCCGAAGTCATGGATGTTAGACAAGTTGGGCGGTGTGTTCGCTCCGCGACCATCAACTGGTCCTCACAAGTTGAGGGAATCTCTGCCGTTAGTGGTTATGCTCCGAAATCGTTTGAAGTACGCGTTAACGCGAACAGAAGTCACCAAAATAGTGATGCAAAGATCGATTAAAGTGGACGGCAAAGTGCGCACTGATATCAATTATCCCGCAGGCTTTATGGGTACGTTTCATAACCATTATATGATAGGCTTTGCTCATCGAAGGCATATTTAATTGAAAATATTACGTAATGCTCAAAAGCGGGCCAAAACTGATAAACTCGCGTATTTGGTCGCCAATGTTTACTTAATTAATAAATTTGTGGTATAACCCAAACGAGTGACATTTTTTTTAAATTTTTTAATTCAGATGTTATAACAATCGAAAAAACTGGCGATTTTTTCCGTTTGTTGTATGACGTAAAGGGAAGATTCATTTTGCATAAAATAACACCGGAAGAAGCAAAAGTATTATATTTTATTTTATTAATTTAACGAATATATAAAAAATAGTTAATTGATCTGATTTAGTATAAGTTGTGTCGCGTTAAGAAAGTGGCGACCGGACCAAAGGGTATACCATTTATAGTGACAAACGACGGCCGAACCATTCGATATCCCGATCCACTAATCAAAGTTCACGACACCATTCGTTTCGATATCGCCACTGGAAAGATACTTGATTTTATTAAGTTTGAAACTGGAAATCTTTGCACAGTGACTGGCGGACACAATTTGGGTAGAGTTGGGATCATTACGTCTCGAGAGAGACATCCGGGAAGTTTCGATATCGTGCACGTGAAGGACTCGCAGGGACACACGTTTGCCACCAGGCAATACACTTTACTTACTAATATTGCATTTTTTCCATTTTTAAGTTCAATGATGATTTTGCGAATTCTGTTTGATATGTTTACGTAAATGATTATTAGATTAGTCTTTCTGAGTTATATTCCATATAATATTTATTCGTTTAAAATCATGATTTTAATACTATATTAATTTAATATATTTGTTTACTTAGATTAAGTTACATCTTTGTGATCGGAAAGGGAACGAAACCTTTTATTTCGTTGCCGCGAGGAAGAGGTGTCCGTTTAACTGTTGCCGAAGAGCGTGATAAACGTATTGCGACAAAACAGGCTCATTAAATGTATTAATGAAATAAACAGAAAATTACTAATAAAAAATAAGTTTTTGAAATTGTATTGTAATATTTATTTATTGGCAAAATTTTTTTACATTTAAATCAAATGATTTACTTATAATTTAAATAGAAAACAATAGATTTCCGTGTCTAAAATCTGATGATCTAATATTAATAATTATGGATTCAGCATAAGCTTATATTGGATTAGTATCTATTTTCCATTAAAGATAATTAAATGTTTGGTAGTATTCATTAATCGGTATATTTATATAACGTAACGTTAATACAAATTAAGGCACTCTCACAGCAAACTGATTGCAAAACGCGTTTTTCTAAATGTCGGTAAACATCGAAGAAAAATAATTGATTTGATTTACGCAAAAAAGTCGTTTTCGAAACTTGATTGATGTAATACAAACTAACGGTAAACTAATCATCTAAACTATTATCAACTCATTCCTGGTTGGCTTCAGTAATGATTGTTTCCGTTTGTTTCAATTGATTTTGCATTTGTAATCTTTCTTCCTGTAACGCTCGACACAACTTTTCTAATGTACTGATTTTCTGTAACGATCCCAGTAGTTCTGTCTCACGTTTTTGTTTCTATAATTCAAAAATAAAAGGTATTTCCGTAATTAAGTTTTTTATTTATGCATGTAATTTATTAGTTACCTCTTCTGTGAGAGCAATTAGAGCTTTGTTGCCGTTTTCCCATTTACTTTTCCAAAGTGCAGTCTCTTTCTCAAGTCTCTTGATTTGTTTAGACATTTTCTCCATGTCTCGCTTAAACCCGGCAAACATGTCATTACTTTTAGTCAAAACGCCTTGAAATTCTTCATATTTCGTTGTATAAACGCTTAGTTCTGTTCGAAGTTGTAATTCAGTTGATGACAAGTCTGAACATCTTTTTTGCAGATCTGATACCATTTGTATTAACTGTTGTTTCTCTTTTAAAAACAGGTCTTTTTCCTGATTCAGAATGAGATTAGTCTTCGCGTATTTAGCTTTGACGAGTTGAGTCTCCAAATCCTTTTGCTTAATCACTTGTTCGGTATGCTTTTCCCAATTCTCGTAATGACCCATAAGTGTCTTCAGTTTCTGAGCTAAATCCGCGTTTTCCTCTTTTAATTGCGCGTTTCGTCGTTGATTTTCCTGAATTAATTGCATTATTTCGTTAAGAGTGCCTTGAAATTTGTTCGCAATCTCTCTTCGTTTCTCTTCTTCTTCCTTAATCTTTAAAAGGCTTTCTTCTTTAATAATTTTATTTTGTCTCTGCAATTCTCGACAGAGACTCTCGAGTCGACTCTTCGCTAAAACAACTCGATTATGTTCGGCTTGCATCTGATCCTTCTCTTTAGTCAATTGTTGGTTAAGCCTATCGCTCTGTTTCGAGTGATGGCTCACCAGCTTATTCTCTTCGATAAGTTCGAGATAACAATTACTTAAATAAGCGATCCGTTCGGCATCGCTGTTGAAATTTGCTAACTTCTTATTAAGTTGCTCTGTACTCACTTTCTCTTTGTGTTCAGTTTTTTTCTGCACAGACTTTGTTTGCTTTCGGTTTAAATTATTATTATTACCGACACAAGCGTTCATCTGTTTAGCGTTATTGTTGTCGCTGTTATTGACGTTTTGCTGGCAAACACTTTCATTAGAATCGGTGCAGTTTTGTGCACTATTGTCACAAATTTTTTCATTACTGCTATCAGTATTAAGATTCGCGTGTTTACCAGTTCTATCCGATTGTTCGCTCTTCTCTTTAACAACAGAATTAATAGTTTTATTATCTTCGCTATTATTGGCCTGTTTTTGAACTCCACTTAAGTCTTTAATTTCATTTTCTAACTCTTTTTGTAAGTTAATAATACTATCGTTACTGATATATGAATCAGTTCGTTGCTGGTCATCATCGGTGACCAATGATTCGCGCGTTTCCAGTATTAAATTAATTTTATCCTTAATCTGTTGCGCTCTAACACTGCATTCACTCATTAACTCATCGGTACGCGTGTCTGAACTCGTTATAAATTTAGTGATTATTTGTTCGACCGATCGGTCGTCAGACGAAGAAGCGATTGTCAACGCTTCCAGTTCTTCATTCATGGCATTTAATTTTGTTTCCATTTATGGTTAAATTTACAATTTAATTGCGTTTAAGAGTATATTAAGCGTATATAAATAAAAAATTATATTTAATAAATAAATAATGAAAAAAATGTTTAACATAGAAGTTTAAAAATATAAAAGTTTAGTTATCGAAACGCGTGTTAAGTATTGGTTTTGGACGAACTTCACAATTATTTATTAATAAAAGTATTTGAAATAACTGTTTTGAATACTGGGTTATTAATTGACTCGTGAGATATAAAATGTTTATTTCATTTATAAATATTCATTCATAAATGCTTTCGTTTTTAAACGATAGGTCATAGCACTAAACTCACACATACATTGCTGTGTTCATACAATTTTATTGAGTGTTATGGAGATCGCGAGTTGGGGTACTTTTCTTCCCTAAATATTTGTGAATCATTTGTGTGAAATGAGTTTTGGAGGTGTGCTAAGATTTAAATTTAGCCATTTATGTCGATTACGCTAAATTACAGATTTTTCACGAGTTTTGGCAATTATTCAATTGAGAGCAAACTTCCGATTTTCAATGCATTTCATTTGATAACTTCATTATTAAATAGATAACTTTATTATAACTTTTTTCTTGAATTTGAAATAATTCACTTTAAATATGCTAATTCCTAAATTTTAAAATAAAACTTTTACAGTGATTGCAGTTCTATTTTACGTTTCCCAAAATAATAAATTATTTCACAAAAATAAAAAAGTATTGAAGTTAAGTTTTTAAAATTTCATCATCGAATAAAAGTGATGAATTCTATGCGGGTGTTTAAAATTATAAATTAAAGCGATGCCCTTTTCATTTTCAAGCTTACAGTAATTTAAATTACCGAAGTACAGTAATATTGACTTAACTAATAGGTGTGAGGTTTTGATTGACCAAAATCTCCCGGTTACCAGAAATTTTCCGGATTTTAATTTTGGATATTCCAGTGACTTCTAAATTTTTATAAGCATAACATTATTACTCCCGTGATATATTGTTAAAATTTAAAAATTCTCTCTGTTTCCAATAAAAATAGATTGTCAGGTTTGAATTTGGTTGAAAATTTATAAAAAAAACCATTAATATATACTATTATAGATTTGCTACCGAACGATATATATATATACTGTATACACATATATTTACGTCTTTAAGAAGTCTTAAAATTTTTTAAAATTTTAATGTGCAGATTATGAGTGGTGGCGGACAATCTGATATAATTTAATGATAAAAATTTTTAACAGTTAAAATGTGAAATCCATAAATTTTCATTAAACTCAATTTCTCATAAGCGTTAAAGATATAGAAAAATATTTTAAACAAATACTATAACAATACATTAATTAAATGAACAAAAAAATCATAATTTATTAAACAGTATTTGTTTTTACAATATGCTAAATATCTATTTATTTTATTTCGTTTAATACTTCTGTTGAGCTGCGGTCAATACACGGGCGGAGAATCCACACGAATTTAGGGTAAGTTATTCTTGCGATATTCAAAAAATATGAAAGGAATTTCAATACTATTTATTTTACGTTAAAATAACTTAGTAGTTAATTAAAAATAAATAAAATTAGGGTTAGGAAAACATTTTTAGAAAATCAAATAAATTTATTACATGTTAGAATTCAAAAATGTGCAAATTCGTTACAATGGATAACGTGTAAGCATCTTTTACATTGTTAAGGTCATTGTTATACATATATACGTTTACTGTAGTTGAATGTAAGTGATAAAGTTTATACATATAGTTTAAGACAATCAACATATTTAAAAGTTAATAAAATCAATACAACTTATTTAATAAGGATTTCCATTATACTTTTAGTTTTGCACATTAGAATAGTTTAATTAATGATTTCTATAAATTTCTAAATATAGTATCTAATCTTTTTTGACTGCTAATGAGCACATTTTTTCTTCAAATAAAGATTTTCGAAGAAAATTAGGAGTTATTAATTATATTTTGTAAATTTTTAAAATTTTTATTAATTATTTAATCAATTTATGAGTTTTCTGAAATCAGCTCTTAAAATTCAAAATATCCAAAAAATAATTAACCCAATTATATAATCATTTACATAAAATATATGTTCATTAAGTGTTTTAATTTAGTAAAATCTGCCATTAATTAGGGCAATATGAATGCTTAATGAGAGAACGATTCGTAATGTAAATTAGTTAAGAGATAGCATAGTATCTGAATTTCAGCTTCATTTGTGTTACTCTTGGATGCAAGTGTTTGATAACAACACAGAAAGAGCGCAAGCGTTACAAACTAATGGTATCATTCTTTCTATTAAAAAAAATCTTAAATAATTGTCATGTTTTGTGACACGTTTTAGTTTGACGTGAATGACATTATGGGCTCTTATATAACAAAATGTAATTTGTGTAAATCTGTTGCCACCAATCCATTAGCACAACAGAAAAATAGGTTCGAAAATAATACCCAATTAATTATAACATTTTTTGTAAAATTATTTTTAATTAAACTGTCCTGTAGTGTATTGAAACCAACCGTAAAACTTTTACTGTTAGGACTGGACAATGCGGGAAAGACCACAACAGCGTTGCATCTTCTCGGAGGTATTAATCACGAAATTTTCATACTCTTTTTACAAACTTTTATAAATTTTTCAGAGTCATTGGAAGATGTTATACCAACGATTGGATTTTCTAATTTAGAGTTGAAAAAACATAAACAATTTCGAGTAATTTTATACGATCTGGGAGGCGGACAACGGATCAGAGACATTTGGAAAAATTATTTCGGTTTAGTTCACGGTATTATATTTGTTGTCGACTCAGCAGATATGACTCGATTATTTGAATTAAAGGATGTTATCGCTGATGTTGTGTCGAATGAAAAGATATCTGGAAAACCGATATTATTGTATGCGAACAGTTTTATCTCATTTTATGAAACAAAATCGAGTTTATGGAGTGTGTGTTTGAACTATCCTTTAAATATCGATAGCATTAATATAATATCTGTAAAGATTGTATTTTAGTTTAATGTTACTTCTTATTTCATGCGATTTTAATCACAATTAATTAATTAAATCTTTTGAACTTTTTCCAGTTTGATAAATAAGCAGGATATTGATGGAGCTATGGATGAGTACGAGATTTCAAAATGCCTTAATTTCGATCCTCTTATTAAGAAATTTAATTGCATTACTAAAATCGTAAGAATTATATATTTTTCACTCAATTTCTAAACTCGTAAACAGTATTAGAAATCGGTTTTTCTTTTAAAATAGGAATCATTTGCAGCCACAATGAGACCCGAAAAAGGCTCAAAAATAGACCCGTTTTTAGAAAATGGTTATAAATGGTTAATCGAATATATAGAAAGAAATTGGTATCCATTGGATACTAGAGTTGAAGCTGATTCAAATGAACAATATTTTTCCGAAAGAAAAACCATCGAAGAAAGAATTAAAAAATTTCGTGATCACAGCGATAACGGTAACGATAATACGGACGCGAGTCATGAAAAAGTGTTTATCAAAAACGGAGATCCGTTCAGACCTGTCAAAGATGTTGTAAGAGATATGAGAAAAATGAGCGCCAATGATGTAACGAAAAAATTAGTAAAACAAGATCATATTAATGGTGATAGTAATATGGAGTTTTTGGAATCGAGAAGAAGTTCATTATTTGTTAATTCTCCGGATTATATCGAGAATATAGAATCGATTTCCGAAGAAGAAATAAATTTGAATAACGAACCGCTTTCTATTCATAGCTTAACTCCATTACCGCATGATTTTAATGATTATTCAAATCAAAATCGAAATGTGGATAATGCTAGCATTGTTGAGATTCATCATAATCACCAAAGTAATGAACGAAGTTTATCCAACGATACTGAAAAACGTAATTCGAAATAGTTTTTTATAAATTGCTGTATATAATTGTGATTAACTTATTAATAGGTCTACATTCGGGAAATTCAGGGTCAAAAAGCGTAACTTCGCGTTCGAGTAATGACAATCAGTCTAAAATCACAAAAAGAAAGCTGAAAGTATTGAAAAGTAGTCGAGTATCTCCGGTGGACGATATGCCCAAATCCGCACAGAAAACTTCGAGTTAAAAATCGCTGAAATTTGTATTTTTTTACTCCGATAATTCATTTATTTTATTGTTTTGAAAATTTTTAACTGATGTTTTCTCGTTGAGTAATCAAGTATTTAAGTTTATTCTGATGTGTTTTCTTCTGTAACTGGTGTTTGTTTTGCAATAAATATTTTATTAACATTGGATTTTTTATTTCTTATTGCAAACTGTGTTGCGCTTCTATTTCGTTGATTTTGTTGGTTGGGTTGAAACCATAGTTACCCAGACTCGAAACCTCTAGATGGGGGTCAGATCCATAAAATCTCAATTTTTTAGGGGGGTCAAAACCCATCGGATTTAAACGACAATTTTTTTGGCCTTCGGATTCCCCTTCGAAAAACTCGTCGATTTTACCGACAATTTTCAAAATTCTCGATTTTTCATGGGGGGGTTAACTTTTCCAAATTTCTAGGGGGGGTCAACCCTGGGCAAGCACTCCCCTCTGGGTAACTATGGTTGAAACAAATACGACATTTTATTAAATCCTAAATTAAAGCAAATAAAATTTTTAATATTTATTTTTATCTAAATATTAAACTTAGATTGTATTACAAACTAACGATATCACGAATTATGTCGATTTTTGTATCACAATTCGAATCAATTTTGTATTATACTACGTATAATAGTACATATTATCAGTGATGCACAACGCTCGAGCGGATGGTGCTCAGAGGTGAGCGCGAGCGCCGAGCTTTGAATTTTCAACGAGCGTGAGCGCTGAGCGTCAGGTGCTGAGCGCGAGCGAGCGTAGGTTCCCAAAAATTATTTTTAAAAAATAGGATTATTTCAATTAAAAAATTTATTTTATAGAAAAATTTATTTTAGCAAAAACATAAATAAATTTAAAGTTTATAGAAAGCTTTAAAAAACTGTGAATATTCTTTAATTTTATTTATAATTTTAAATTAATTAGGCTTTAAATTTTTTATTTTTAGAATCCATTTAAATTTACGCTCGGTTTACGCTCAGCGCTCGAGCGCGTAAAGAAAGTGAGCGCGAGCGTTTTAATTTTACCCGAGCGTGAGCGCGAGCGGTGAGCGTCATTTTTTTGTCGAGCGCGAGCGTGAGCGCCGAGCGTGTGCATCACTGCATATTATAATGTAATTTATTCATTAGTAATATTTTATGGTACTTTAAAAACTACTTTGCAGGTCAAGTCAAATACGACTCTTACATCAAAATCATTCCGAGAATACACAGTTTTTTTTAACCTACAGTTTTGTGTTCATACGTTAAAAACAGATTTGATTCAAATCTTGACAATTCTAAAACAATAGAATATGTTTTAAAATTATGTACGAGAAATTAGAAATTTAGAAAATAAAGTTAAAAGCATCCCATAATATTTTTCAGTTGCAGTTTACAGGTTTTGAATTAATATTAAATCTGTGTTTAACTCAGAACTTAAGTATTCTATAATTCATTTCTTATTCTACGTCTACTGAATGAAATGGGAACAACAATAGAGAAACAAATCTAATCCAATAAACCGCAAACTTCTACACTTATTAACGATGTTTTCATATTATATTACATGATACTGTATTACATTATTCATTATTACATCTCTATATTATTAACACAGTGAGACCAAACAGTGGCGAAACCAAAAATAGGAATATTTTAATTTACAACGATAGTAACATATGTGCGTAATTCTATATCATCACCGAATATATCCAATAACTTTATTTCTCACTTTAATCAATAACTGTAAATATCTTCCAAACAATGCAGCAAATTCTCAATACGCAATCTGTGCTATCAATCATATCTCAATCCACAACTATAATCACAAAAATAAATGCTTTTACAAATACAACAAATCTGTACATTTTTTGTTATACATTAAGCATCGAAATAGAAGTGATTGAGCACAGTAGACATGCTAACAGACCCCCGATTTGTTGCCCCGAAAGCATCCAATACATTTGGTCGGACCGAACTTAACTTTAAAAAGTGACGTCATAGTTATCAAAACAAAATTGACACACTGTATATAAATTTAAACTGATTGGTTTCACGACATTACCGCAAATGCAATATATTAATTGATTATGTTTTATATATTGTACGAATAATATGATTAAATTTTTATAAATAAAGTTATTCAATTGTAGTTTGAATACATTTGTGGTTTGAATAATTTTATTATAAAATTTTACTTTTATTTTTTAATATAAGTTTGTTAAATGCGAATTATATAGTAAATCACTTCGTTCGCGGTTATGTCTTGAAACGAAAGTGATTATAATTTAAAATTTATATAATTTTTAAAAATAATAAATAAAAATATTTTTAATGCTACTTTTGGTCATATATTAATGCTATTTATAGCGCTATTTTTAAACAATACTTTAACTCACTAGTTATCATAATTTCTTTTAGTTATTATCATAGACCGGATTATTAGGGCCAAAATTTTGAATATAAGGGTAGGGCAAAAGGGCATAAAAATGTACAAATAAGG
>JAQGAW010002861.1:0-13933 GCA_034698025.1 Phthiracarus crinitus | reverse complement strand
TATGGAATTTGACTATCAACCAAACTGTCGGCACTTAACCTAACCTAACCTAACCTAACCTAACCTAACCTAACCTAGAAACGTATGGAATTTGACTATCAACCAAACTGTCGGCACTTAACCTAACCTAACCTAACCTAACCTAACCTAACCTAACCTAACCTAACGTAACTGAATATTTATTATAATTATTATATTTATTTATAATATATAATTTTAAGTTATTATTTTTAATGTATCTTAGTGGCGCAATGTAATAGTTTCGGATTTTAGATCGAAAGATCTTGGGTTCGAAACTTAAATGAGCAAAATCGACGTTGAGCTTTAGATTGAAGAATATAAGGAACAAGGTCATTGCGATTGCTTGAAGCGGTGATACAAGAACGTCAAGCGTTTATAGTGTTACTTTTTTATATTTTATAAGCTTGTTTGTTATATTAATAAAAAACCAATTCGGGTTTTTCCATTAGTAGCGTGCGCAATATTTCGTAGGCGGGATTATGGTATATAAAGGGACAGCAACAGGACTTGTAAATGTCAAAACGTAAAAAAGATTCAAGTTCAGATAGTGATCATATGATAATTAAAAGTGATTCTTCAAGTGAATTTGATCCAGTTTTTGGTGAATCATCAAAAAGTAGTATTTTTCAACACAGTGATGCTTCAAATTTACAGTCAACACGAGACTCTAGTATTTTTCAGCACGGAGATACAGAAGAAGAATTAACGACACTCGATATTAACGATAGTATCTTTGAATACTCTGATATAGGCGAAAATAAGTTTAGACCGAGATCACAATCAACATCAACACCGATTAAGAAAGGAGCAAAAAGATTAGCTAGTGATAGCGTTGTGACTTTACGAAAACCTACTATTTTAAAAGGTGCGTCACCATCAAAAAGAGGATTTGTATTACCAGGATATAATTGGTTAGGACCGGGTAATTCATTAGATAGAGGTGAACCAACGAATAAAGTTGATCAGATAGCAAGAGATCACGATTTTGATTATTCAAGAGCAAGATCCTTTAGTGAAATTCAATCATCTGATAAAAGATTTCTTAATCGATTGTCACAAGAACCGATTTCAATTGGAAAAGTACTTGGTGAAGCAGGTATTGGAATAAAAAGTGCTGTTGAAAGTGTTACTGGACCAATATATCCAAGTCAACAAAGTTTAAATTCAAATAATTTAAACAATCCAGCTCTTACTGGTACATCTAGTTTAACACAACCACCAATGGCGTCAGTTTCGGGTTTACAACAAGCGATGGAAACAGATGCCGTCGAGCCGAATGTTGCAAATAAAAAATCGGGTAGATTTGAAACTTTGAATAAACCTGATGATGTTTTGCAAATTCCGCAAATAATTAATTATGATAATACAACAACATTAAAATTTCAAAAAAGATTTATTATTAATTTGAAAAGTCGTAATTGGGAAACTACAGCTACTGAAGAAGAAAAGATAAGAAGACTTCATTCTTATTTATATGATATACCTTGGCAAGCATTGTGCATGTATATAGATAGAGGAGAATTTCTGAATATGATATCAACATTCAATTATTTGAGCGTTAAAAGAGTTACTAATAATTGGCATTTTGTTGGATTTCGGACACCATTTACAACAAATGACGCAGCTGCTAATGTTGCAAATTCGTTAATGGACGCTCAAATTGCATTTCAACGTGGAATGGAATTAAAATTTCCACATCGAGTATTCCAAGCTTCCGGTGCCACATATCCAATTGTAGATAATTACGATAATTTTTATAACATATTATATGGTGATTCCAATCTTGGTAGTACTGCTGCTGATAAAGATTTCAAAATTCCTGCAACTATGGGACCACGTACATTAGATGAAATTCAATCATTTTGCTATGACGTTTATAATTATAAAGATAAAGACGATAAAAGTGAAGTTAAAGATCAACCGGATGATATTAGATATGCAGTATCTGGATTTGCATTTAATTCTATGTTATACGATATTATTAGTGTTCGAAATCAAGGGTATACATTTTCACCGTTTCCATCTGGTATTTATAAACCAAAAGATGGTCTTATATGGGCCGCATCTACTATTGGTCCGACTATGAAAAAAATAGCCGGTGGACCATACGAAAATGTTTCTTTTCCATTCCAAGTTGATTGTTTTAATATGGGAGATTATGGAATTGATCTACACGATACCTCTGAAAAACAACAAAAACCAGATGGAAAATTGTTTCAACCAAATAATAATGCAAATAGAGCTAAAATGGGAGCCATGACTCTTAAATGGTCTACAATTGAAAATTATGGTTATGTAAGGAAAGATGGAGGATGTAATAATATACATATGCCATCAGCTGGTATAGGCGTTATTCCACAGATGAATAGCGATACGAATACTGATTTTATAAAAGGTACAACAACATTTATTGTGGATACATCTATAGAAATATTTGCAAAATTGGAACACAACTCATATGTTAATAATACGATAAATATGTCGAGAATGAACAAATGGACAACAGAAGAATCAACACCATTAATGACAACAAAACGCGGATTTGCTCGGGCTTATGGTCCTTATAATATGACTATGCTAAAAGATAATATAACACCTTATAGTAATGCTTAACTAAATAATCAAATCTAAACTGTGTAATAAATATTAAATAAAATATTATGTTTGTTTAAAAGTAAATGCTTACGATTTTAATTTAATTGTTTTTATATAATATTGATAAAAACTCTATTTTGTCATATTTTTAAAATCATGTTTATTAAAAAATTAATATGACAATTATCTCAATCAGATAATTCCAACTACGCAAAGATAAAAACAAAACCAAAAAACCTCTCCACCATCCTCCATTACACTAACGACATACACCCCTTATCAGTAAGAATCACGTGATTTATAAATGATTTCCTGAAATATGATATGTCTAATCATTATTAAATTATCTGTTATCATTAAAATGTAATATGATATCAAAGGAAAATCCTTATCATTTCCTGTAATTTAATATGATTTATCCTGTTGACACAATTTGTTATCTTATAAATGTAATATGATATTAAAATAAAATGATAACATATCTATATCTAAATATTGTAATAGCATATGTTTAAAGTCAAATATAAATTCATATGATTTATTAGCGATCACGTAGGCATTTACCATAATCATCAATTAATCACATGATACTTATGCATTATATATTATTAATTCTTAATCTATGTACAAAATATTACACAAAAGATATCACGTGATATCACATAGTAACAAATAGTCAGTCAGTGGGTTCAAAGGGCGCATCAGATATCAATTAATAAAGCATAAATATATTATTATATCAGACGTATCAATCTTATAACCAGACATAGTAAATAGGTCAAATGGGGGAAGTGACAAGGGAAAAGTACTTATCCGGGTGTATCATGCTTGCTGAATTGGGTGGGCTGTGACAGAACAGTTTTTTTTGTTTTGTTTTTATCTCGTATAGCTCAATCCTTATCTGTCTAGACATATCTTATCTATAACTTGAAATAAGTTAATAAGCATTATTAAATTTATTGCTGATTGTATAAAATATATTTTTTAATCATGCATATGAAAAATAATATTAGTATATAAGATATGATATCTATAATACGGAAATATGTAATGACAACGTTTACATTGACCTACTTATTCTCATATATAAGACGTGCAAGGTTAAACAAAAATCATTCAAATGTCTATTGACAGTTCTACTGATAGTTTTGTTAAAGATATATTTCAACAGTTAAATCAAATTAATATTGAAGATGGAGAACGAAGAAGCAGATCAAGTCGATTGCCTGCCAAACGGAGCCGGACTATGGAAGACAACATGGAAGATGATTGTATCGATCTTGACAGCGATTCGTCATCTGAAACATTCAGGCCGTATGACAGTAATCGACAAAACATTCGCTTACCTGAAGAAACGAGACGTTTTACCGGAGGAGATGTCTTGGATTCAAACTTACTTAACGGAAATTTTAGAAACAATGGACGAGCTGGACATTCCTTCAACCGACACATTACGCTTGATTCATTTCCTTCCGAAGATAGAGTCGTCGTACATGCAGTTATCAGAAAACCTCGAGTCACGGATAGAGACACTAGCATGTCTTTACTCGAAGCAGGAAAATCAGTCTTCCATGGTGAGCGATCAAGCCCAATCAAAACATTCCTCGTCGGAATCCACCGAATCGCTAAATATGGATCAGACTACTCGCACCTCCATTGGATTCACGCCTGCACAACTTACGCTGGAGCACAATGCCGATGCCCAGTTAACAACAGACTGCGGTCTTCTGGATTCGATATTAAACGCCAATATTACAAAAAGTTCGGACGAGCAAGATGGGGCAGTTTGTGCGTATATTTACAAACGGATGGCAGACAGTTATTACAAGCGCGAATTAATGGGACCGATAGATTGGGAGACATCCGTAAAAGTAAAGATTCTCTTCTCGACGCTTGTAAACGGGCAAGAAAAAATTATTTTGGATTCTGTTCAGCCGATTATGAAGAGTTCTCCGCAATTGAAGGCTTAGAGGAGATTGTGAGTTCAACGAGCAAGCGGATCAACCAAATGGGAATGATGAATCCCGAGAAAGTGCGGTGTTCGGACAATCAAAGCGTTCAGCAAACAACCTCAATCAAAGGATCACGCAAAAGATTTTAAAAACCCTACCCATAGATCAATCAGACTTTTTTGATAATGTGGAAGTCCGGAACGAGTTTGAATGGTTAATGTATAACGACAGAAAAGATAGGATCTTCAACAATTGTTTAAGTGTCGCTCAGGCCGAGTGGAACACTCTGTCTCTTAAACAAGTGCTGGAGCATATCTATAAAATTATGCCTAAATTTGACTAATTCAAACTCTACTATAACCCGATATTATCCGCTAAATTAATTGCCTCTATTTGGTTGGAACAATCACACGGAGATATTAATTTAGCCCGAACGAATTTAAACGCCTTATTTAAAATTATCGATCGAGATTTCAAAAAGATTAACACATACTACTTAAAGTCACCACCTGGGGTTGGTAAAACATACGTCATCGATCCACTTATTATGGCTTTATGGAATGTTTGCCACCAAAAATCGATCACAAGACAAACGACATTTCCGTTCAACGATATAAAACGGAAGCGAGCGCTTTTATGGAACGAACCGAATATAGCACCATATGCAGGACAGGATTGTTTAAAATTATTTGGTGGCGAAAGACTTGGGGCAAACGTTAAATATGAGAGTGGAACAGTACACAAAAAAACACCTGTAATTATCACTTCCAATAACGATTGGTCCTATGTATTTGAACCGGAAGTTCGTAACGCTATGAAACAACGTGTTTATCAAGTGGATTGGCATAGTCTTCCTATATTAAAGAATTGTAGCGCTTATCCACATCCGATTGCATGGTATTTTATTTACCGCGATATAAATAAAGATCAGCTATTTTACACCCTTCTAGAATACTTTTGTGACGAGGTTGAAGTCTTTCATAACGTTGTCACGTGTAAACATTTAGGTGATAAACGATATTATCAAAAGGATTTCAAAGAGCGGGAAATAAACGATTCGAATTACGATTATATGGCTATGCTGAATGAACCCGTACAAGACGCACCGGTTATTGATTGGGAAGAAGTGGAAGATATTTTTGAATTTTAAATGGAAAAATTTATTATCTATTAAATATTAAATAAATCTTTTTAAATATAATTTGATTATAAAAATAAATGATGGCATTGAATTATTATTGATTGTAATTTGAATAAATAAAATTTTGAAATTAATACTTCTTATCTTTAATTCTATAAAGTTTTGGTTTATTTCAAATTTCTTTATCAATATTGAATAACCTCTAGTCATAATTCGTTATTATATCATGTCATATCATACGATGTATGATCAGATATCCTTTGTTTATATTAAAAATCCATATAAAAGTTGAGCATAATTTCATTTCATTTTCAGTTCTGTTAAAATATAAAATACTATTAGTTGTGTTTATTTTTATTATAGATTATTATGGTTAATTCTAAATTTACTTTAGCTTTTCTTGATAAATACTCAAATGTGCAATCAGTTAACATAAATACTGATGAAAATATTGGGCGAAATGAGGATATGGTGGAAGGTATTATACCTACACATGGTACTATTACATGCAGTTTTAACGTTGATTTGTCATCGTTAAACAATATTAATCCACCACGGTTTCTCCGATCATCAAATGCTTCATTGGCTGAATTTAATTTTTATAGGCGTTTTGGTGTTATACCCGAATCAGGATTTAATGACTCATGGACTATTGAACAACAAGTTCAGGTTGCAAATAATAGGTGGCGCTATTTGTGGAAAAATATCAGAGATAATTGTCAAACGATGGAAACACTACCATTGCGCTATATTCAACCAAAACAAAAAGTCACAATGGAACCGATTGTACTACTTAATAGGTTGGAAGAACAAAGTCATCACGTCAGAAAACGTGTAAGATTCGCTGATGATGTTGTTGCTGCAATTACATCTGGTAAACGCGAAAAGGTTGGCGGGTATTCTCTTCGAAACGCTCCGAAACAAACACAAAAATTCATCGCTACTTATAAAGAAATAAAAAAAGAAAATAAATAATGTTAACAATTAATCATTCTATCGATACTCTAAAAAAATAATAAAATTTTTATCATATATTTGTTTTTCATTTACTTTAATCTTCATTAAAAATCGAACAGAAATATACATGTCTATTTCTTATCGTTTATAATAAAACAGTCAATTTATGAAATAATTTATAACGTTATCAGTAATTAGATATCTTTACTATATTTATCTAATAAATACTTCTATTACATATATTCACTATATTATCTAATGCTGACCGAGTAAAAGATAAAAACCAAAAAAAAACGTTTCTCCTGAACTGTCATCTAACTAGTCATTCGACTATCATACCACATTGGACCTTTGTACCTTCCTTTGCTTAGTAGGTAGTAACGTGCAGTATGGTGTGAGAAATTATTTGATGATTTTGTTTTTTATCTCGGGAAGCTTGAACTGGTATCGAATTACAATTAATCAAAACAGGGAGTAACACCAAGAATGGTATGATGACATTACGATATGTCTTAAATTAATCGCTTACTTTGCTTTATTAAAAGTATATAATTGTGAGTTGTACGATGATTAATGTCAGTATGAACTTTTATGTTTATTTAAAAAAAATGAATTCATTAAATCAAAATGACGATAAAGCAAGCGTATCTTCATTATGGCTGATCCTTCGACTGCAATTAATAAAATTAATGACGAAGAAGACAATTGGAAACTAACATTTCAAGCTATTGTTCGCATCATTTCATACATTTCAATGTGTGGCATGGAAAGATTCATTTTTCATAAATATTTACAACCTGAGAATTGTTCCAACCAAGATTATTGTTCCAACCAAGATTATTGTATTAAGACTGTATTGGCAACATTACCTTACGTTATGTCGGACCCATTTACGTTTAACGGGACTGAAACTTTATACGTTATAGCTGGTGGCTGCATCTCCTATATAATGGGTTACACAAAAGTATATGATGACGTTGGCGTATTCGTTTACTATGACGAAATTTTAAAACCACATACTTATGGAAACGATATAAATCGGTTTATTCGTTGCTTCCGATTACAATACACAGGAATTATTAACGGTTTATATGGTGATAGCGAACATTGCAATTTTCTGGTTGTAGGACATTAAATGAATTTAAATAAAAACTACACTAGATTACGCGAATTAAATTCAAAGACATCAATTTTTAAATATTTCAACATTTCTTCAAACAAAATTTCGTTTATTTTCCGTGAAGTAAACACTGATCGTATTATAACAATACGTGTCAATCTGATAATTTGTAGATCTTCATCTCTATTTTTCAACAGAATTGAATATAAACCGGAAGTTCTTCAATGCCATCGAATACTATTCTCCTATTTAATAGTAAACTCATTCGATTTTGACGTGTGTAAAGCGTTTTTACATTTCGACAATGGTACAGGTTTTTATTATATTTGTACAACAATGGTTTTTAACGCTAATCACCATATGAACCGAATAGTTTATAATGAGAATTGGGCGGATACTTTTTTATTGGATCGCTTTAGACGACGTAAATATACCCAACGTACTTTTTTTCCTATGGATTATAAAAACTTTAATAAAATTCCATCTCTTAAAACATTATGTATGTTATCAATACTTAGCAATGATGAATTATTAAACAATGTTTTAGAATAGTTTATAAAATTAATTGTTATTGATTGTCAAATGAATTAAAATTTTTAAGAATTTAGAAAATAAATGCTCGAAATAATATTATAAACATAAGTATGTTACTGAATTTTCAAAAATTATTTTTTATTCTTTTACCTTAAAGCGTTATATGTTGTGTGTATACTTAATCGATGGGGATTTTAAAGACCTATCGATTGATGTCACTTTTATCAATTTATGATAAGTAGTTCTCGAGAAATTTAAAAAATACAACAATGTGAAATTGCCCCTTTAAAGTTTGCTTTTCTGTTAAACATTATGGCCCGCCCCTTTAAAGTTGGCTTTTCTGTATAGCACCCGAGGTACCCCACGGACCAAGTCGCAAGTCTCTACGACCACCCGTTCGGTCAGAAAGGGCTTTGCATTAAAAGCAATTGAAAAAACCCGAGAGGACAAAACCCTATTTGGAACATATCGACTGTCCAAAAAATAACGTTATATTAAAATATAGCATATATCGTATTAAGTCGCGGCCGTGGCTTAGCGGAATTATTCAGGACACATATATCACAGTACGTGGGTTCGAGTCCCACCATGCTTAGGGGAGCAGGCTCTACAGCCTTTAATGTAGTCAGTACCGCACTGTAAAGCGGCCCAGGCGGAGAGGGTTAATCTGTCAAATGTCGCATCATTATTATGCGTTTCCCCTAGTGGGATAAGTGAAGTTATCACTATATATAACGTGTCGCATCATTCTATGCGTTTCTCCTATTGGGATAAGTGGCGTTAGCACTATAATCTAACAAAGTCTTCCTGCAAGTAACCAACGATAAGAGCGCTTCTTTTTTCTATTATTAGAGAGAGAGTTTGTTAAGGTATTAAGGGGTCTAATTTGAGTAAAATAAAAAAGTTTATTAATCAGTAAAATATAATAAAAATTATCAAAAAGTAAACAATAAAAAATTTGGCAGATTATATAATAAGAATTGGCAGATAAGGGAGTTATAAATGATATAAAAATAACCAAAGTAATCATAATCAGTGACTGGGGTAACGTCATCAGTTTGCGCAGTTGCATTACCGTCATCTGAAGGCGGAGAATTTGCGATATCAGTTGCAACTAAAGCCACTGTGGTATCCATAGATACCTCCACATCAACAGCTGCCGGTTCTACATTAACTGCTGGCTGTGGGACCACAAAACGCTCTAAAACGGGAACCAATTCAATTTGTGTTGTGAGCTTACGTTTGCGTTGTTTAGTGCCTGGCTCTTTAGATCTAGCGATGAAGCGTTCAGGCTTCTTAAGAACGCTACGCAACGGACGCCCTCTGGCAAAGCGAACTGTACTGCCTGATGAAGTAGACGGACCCAAAGGGTCGATAATAAAACTTGGGGTTATACGGCGACGTGCCTTCTTAGTACCGGATGATGACGGCTGATTTAAATCCGGTAAAGTTTGGTAATTGCGTTTACGGCGAGCAAATGCAACCTCAGGCGTAATCAAACCAATGCCGTCGAAATAGGCTAATCTTCGGGCACGTGTAGCTTCAATTGAAGTATCGTCCGGTTCAAACGATCGTAACGGAACCTGTTCTGTAGGTTCCTGAGCTACACTAGTCTCAAATGAAGGCTCCAATACCTGATCAAATTCCTGCGGTAGTTCAGCGTCAATATTAGGCTCCAACATAGGCAATGACTGAGGCTCTATAAGAGGCTCTATAAGAGGCTCTATAAGAAGCTCTATAAGAGGCTCTATAAGAGGCTCCACAAGAGGCTCTATTACCGGTTCCATTGCCTGTTGTGATTCTCCAGTAAAAATCACTAGAATAGGCGCAATTTGAGCCTTAACAGTAAGCTCTCGATCCGCAATATCGATATCCGAGTCATCAATTGTACTCCAAGAGCTACTATGGTTTGACTCATCAACCGATCCCTCATACTCTTCGAAAGTAATCCACGAATCACTGGAGTTATCAGACATAGTTTAAAATTAAAGTTAACAGTAAAAGCAAAAAATAAAGACTGATAAAGAGATGTGATGCTTGCGTTCTTATATACCAACCAAAAAAAGCCATGTGTTGACCAAGAAGGACATGAATGAAACATAATACTAATGTAAACAGTCGCGTCTCAAAGGAAAAGTCTGTAAACCTTCAAAACATGTCAAAATAAATGAAATACAATACTAATGTTTATAAATAAAAGTCAATCTATTAAAAAATACATAAATAGAAAATAATTAGGTAATATAAAACAAAAGAGTCTATTAACATGACTCTATAATACCGTTACAGTCAGTCAGTCATAAATTACGTCTTATCAGTACCGTTACAATCAGATAATGTGTTACTATGACACCAATGGTGTCGTACAATGTAACTGACACATTGGTTTAGCATAACAGACAATACGTCTGTTATTATAGCTAAATATTACCGTTACAGTTAGTAACTAATAAATAACGTCTTATCAGTACCGTTACAATACTTTTTTAGTTTTATTTAATTTGAATTTTCTAACAAGTTTTCAATATACAAAATATGAATTGTTGTAAAATCAATAAATTTACAGTAAAATCAATTATAAATAAGGCGAAAATAACGCATTTTTTCTCTAATAATATTAACGGGAGATATATATGTTAATATCTGTAAATAATTAAATGTAGATTTATTTTAATGGAATTTCCACATTTTGGTTGTATATTAAAATATTCACTGATATGTATATTAATTTGTAAAATATTCCGTTCTTCAATAAGAAAATTTTCGAAGTAAAATTATAAAGTTAAGGAATCAAATATTTGTAATAATTCAACTGATAATTTTAGTGTGTCAAGAATGAATAAAAATCATACTGTATCAGTAGACAAATCTTTATATAATCTAATTTTAAATGTTCCATAATTTGAAATTTATTATTATTTTACATAGAATAATTCCCGGTTTTGATAAATTTTCTATACCCGGTTACCTTTCGTTTTAACCACTTTTTATTCCCGTAAATCCATAGTCTTATTTATAAGTAATATATGATTTGGTAAAATAAAGAAACTTAAGATTATAAACTTAGAAACGCATGCAATTAATTCTTTCTTTGAAAGTTTTGATTTTTTTTAATGTGAATTGGATTCTATTGTTAATCTTTTTTATCATAATTAATATTTGCTAATCTATTTTAAATGTATTAATTGTTGTGTATAATAATGATTAAATTTTCTGTAGTTAATATATAAATAGTTGTATATGTTCGAACATTTTTCTAATTAACTTTTTGAATTGAATGTAATTTACTATCCACAAAAACTATGTTGTAGATTAATGTAATAGAACCTACATTATATTCAAAGTGTTTCACTTAAAGAGCGATTTAAATCTTCATTAATACAGTTCTCTAATGAAATGTAATTATTTTCTATATTTTCCATATATATCGAGCATTATTTCATGATCTCACTTGCCTTGTGACACATTATTCGTTAGTAGAAGAAGGTCTATGATGTATTAAACCATATTTTATGTTTGTAGTAAAAAAGATTATTATTTTTATTGTCATCGCGTTTTAAGCAACACAATTTAAATAATGAATAATTTACTTAGTGAATATAATATGATTTTGTTTAATAATTAATATATTATAACGTCATTACCTTTTATAGTGCCAACTAATACCAATGAAACACCATTGTTTTTCAAAATTTATAGAATTTCCAGATCCCCCCCCCCGTTTTTGATACTTTTTAGCCCCGGTTTATCACATCCTTAATAATAACTATATATATAATTTTTTTGTTGACTATTTCCAGAACCCCATATATAGGTAGCAAAAGTTAATTAAGATGAAAAGTAAAATTTTCAATGTATAGCACGAATCCCATGTATTGCCCACATCCACTTAAAACTATATAAATTTTTAATATAAGTTATAATACCCTTGTATTGCGCGCTCTTCATTTATAACCTTCAAGGTAACTTTATCAAAGAAAGTGACTTATTTATTGTATATCCCGCGGTCAAAATTCAATAAATAACGGTATTTATATAAAAATTCTTTGATATCATCTTAATATTTAAAATTATTGTTATCAGTATTCATGAAAAAAATAAGTCAAAAAGAAGTTAGATATTACTGCTGGAAACTATAGCTTATTTATTATTTTCGATTTATGAAGTAATCAAACATAGAAATTATTTTATAATTTTAAATTTAATTTTTTAAATTTTTTATTTAATTTTTTAGACAATCGATAAATATATAATTCTTCAGGAAAATAGTATAAATATCTACAAAATAGTGTTATTTATGAACATTAACTTAATATATTTGTTTATATAAAGTCTATGTTTTTGAATTTCTATTTGTTTTAAAAGATGGTCAAACTTTAGAATAAAAATCCATCAGTTTGTACATTGATATTAATTTTATAGATAATTAATATGAACTATAAAAATAATAAAGAAATTCTTTGGTAAATTTTTAAATGGCTATAAAGTTTTAAATAAAAAAATTAGGTAATTGTAAATAACTTATCCGATCGAAATGATAATTTTTCAATTTATTAAAATCCTTTAAAATATGTATCAATATGTATATAAAACTTCTATTAAATAAGTAAATTTTAATTAAAATTGTTTATTTTCTAAATTTAGGTGTTTTTAGCACACTATTGATTATACTTATTTACATAAATGTTAGGCACTGATTATGAATTTTCTGAGTTCATTATATTTATGGGAGTAACCATAATTTATTAAAATAACAAACAGTCATTATAACGATTATTTTCACTCTTGTATTCAACTCTTTATTCAAGTTAACTAACCATTTATTAAAAGTAAACAGGGTTGTGTAACATTATTGTAACTATTTTAAGGTCACGTAACGAAAAGATTTGATAACCTCTGGCTTAATTGAGCATCTCCCAGAAGAATTTCTTATCAAAATCTTTAGTTATTTTAAGTTTAAAGAAATATATACAATACGCTTTATGTAAAATTTGTGGCCAAACTTCTCTTAATATTGGATCTTATACAATTATAAAGTATTTCGAAAATCTACAAAAATCGGTCTTCCGAAAAGACACTTAAAGAGATTAAGTGACACTTTGTTCAGAAGTTTTAATCTTCTCTATTCTATGGAAAATTTTATAGATATGATATTTAATAGAGTAAAAAAGGTTTATTGATTGTTGATTTTCATTGGGTAAATTAATTGATGAAATGTTTAACGTTTGTTGATTTGTTTACAAAAATCGAAGAAATCATGAAATACTTATTAATAATGAACTACTCAAAGAAATTAAACTTTAGTGAGATGGCTCTTGAGTATATTGATCAAAATCTACAACAAAATCAAAATCTATTTAAGACCGATGAAATTGGTTAAAAAACAATATATTTGAAATGGTTTATTTTGAAAATTTCTTTAGATTATCATCTAATATTATAATAGCTTTTAATTAATTTTATATTTAATTAAGATTTATTGAATTTTGTGACAAACACTAGACTAAAGCATTTTTCTAAAATAAATATTATTTATTAATTTTCCCTCAGTTTACAAATAAAGATGAATTTAATTTATTAATTTAATTTTTAGTGTTTTAATAAAATACACTT
>JAQGAW010002860.1:0-13933 GCA_034698025.1 Phthiracarus crinitus | reverse complement strand
ACCCGACCCGCATCCGACCCGCACTAAACTATCATTTATCCGCTCCGCATTCAATCCGCAAATTAAAAAATTTAACTTATCCGATCCGCAAAATATGGTAAAAATTTGTAGGCATCCTCATCCGCATCTGCTTTCATCCGCATCCGCGCCCAGCTCTAATCCACATGGATATCCGTAATTTATTGTTACTGATTTATTATGATTTAATGCAATCAAATACATAACTAAACTTAAATTAGATCCTAAAGCTCAATAATAAATGATTTATTTATTTACGAGAAAATTATATTATTTGACGCGATTTAGATTCATTTGCTTATTTAAAACTTTTATGAAAAAGTTATTAAAAAATTTTAATTCTTATTTAAATTGATTTTTCAATGATATAAGTTTAATTTCATATTTTTAGTATTATGAATGCGAACGAAGAAAGACTACACTCTAACGAAACAAATGCAAAGTGTGATGCATTGACAAACACCAGTAAATGCAATGAAAGTTTGAAAGGAAATAGTTTTGCCATTGAAGTATTCGAAAACCCACTCTACACTGGAGAAGAAAGCGGTAATACAGATAAAGGTAACAATTAAAATACCATGAATTAAGAAATATTTAATACCAATAAAATAATTTACTATAAAATTTATCGACAGATGAAATGTTTGGTCAATATATAGAAGTTTTTGAAAAAGGATGCACTGAACCGTTGACTAGAGATTCACGATTAGATGAAACAGTTTTAGAAGACCTTAAATGGAATGTTTATTTCGTTATCAAAACTCGTATTCCGAAAGATTTCGATAATAAAGTAGAGATTGGAGATTATATTGCTTGTGATGACGATATAGAGTTGTTTATGAATATTAGTAAAATTAAACAATTGACGAGCGATGAAGAAAACTGGAATATTTATGAAAATGAAAATTTTATTCATTTACTATTCGAACGGCAAAATTGGTTAAAAGATTTTATGCATGACTTGCCAGTTAGACTCAGATCTGATTCATTTGAAAAGGAAAAATTAAAAGAGTTTTGGGATGGTTTACAGAGTATTTTCAATCATAATGAGGCGAACAGATATAAAGAAAATTATAACGAACTATTAAATCGTATCGACAAAAGAATAGAAAGTTTATCTGCAAAATAAAAAAATAGATAATAAACATTCAAAATAAGTTCAAAATGTAGCAAATATTTTAATAATTGAATTGTATATCAAAATTGAACAAATTAGCATTAAAATAGCATTTATTTTATTAGTCTTTTCTTATAAATCAAAGAATGAATTTGAATTAGAAATTTTCTTCATATTTTTTAAACAAACTTTTTATTGGATTCGGAAAAATCAATGGAATTAAACGACAATTTTGCATTTTTTTGGAAAATAAACGAGCAAATTAGCATTTAATGCGATTATCATAAAAAATAGTAAAAATAGCAATAATAAATGGAGTTAAAACGATTCCTTTTTTTGTGATTTGTGTGCAGAGGTAAATATTGAGTTATGGCTTATGAAATAAAAAGGTATCAAATGCTATCATTTAGAGGCTCTAAAATAATAAGCGACAATTTATTGTAGATTAGTTGCTAACATGTATTATTATTACATTATTATAATACGGATTCATATCTAATATTCGTAAAAAGTTTTAAAAAATTTGTTTTGAAATGTATAAATTAACTTTTATTATATTTCTTGAAAAACACATTTCTATTTTTTGTTAATTTTATACATATTTAATTAAATTTTTGATTGTCAGTTACATTATCTTTTCACGGCTGATATATTGATTAAACCGTGAAGTAAGTACGATAAGAATATTTAAATATTGATTATACTTTCCTGAAATTATTAAAATAATTAAATGAATCTAATTAACTGTTAACGGTTTTAAAAACATAAAATTCTATTTCTTATTTATACGATAAGAAGAATTAACGTTTATTTAAGCGATAGCTTTAATTATGACAACAACAGTAACCACAACTTTTGTCACAGTATGGGTAATACGCTTGACAGCAGAATCCAGCACATACTCCCTGACAATACACAACGCATTTATTCACTGTTGTGGAGTTCGCTAACAAATTATTTAAATTAAATATATTTAAAGATATATTTAAATACTAATTCGAAAGTTAGAAATAACTCTTAAAATTACCAAAACTAGCCTTCATTACAGTTGATTGTTGTGGTGAATGGATTGTTACTGTGTATTGTTTACCGTTAGTGTTCCCAATCAATACAAATGCCAGATAACAGAGCAGTATTAACACCAAAGTCGTTGATAGCAATACGACCACAATTTTTATGATCGATTTGCTGTCAAATAATAGGTTAACGTTCAACTTATCATATCGTTGTTCTTCATTATCTTCGCACAGTAGATATCTCTTCATTTTTGTCTCTTTATTGAGATAAATATCATTATAATTTAATTTTTAGTATTAACGTTATATTTAATATTAGATTTTACAACAAGAATTGTATAGAAAAAGATTTTTAAAACCCAAATAAATTTTTATAAAAACTTATATTAACTCACATTTTATTTGAGTTATCTAAACCTTAATAATAGAGATAACTTTGTATATAACTCGTTAACTGCTATATGTTTTTGTATTTAATTCAAAATACTCACATAAAATGCAAGAGTAGAAGGAAAACCTTATGCTAAGAAACGATTGCAGTTTAAATAACAAGACTGTAATAACGTGATGACTAACGTTATTTTTTAAATTTTACCCGATAGTGAAGCTTTGCTTTATTTGCCAACCGGTGTTTGCATATAATTTTCACTGAAACCTACTGTTTTTCTTTTGTTATATAACGGATGCGTGTGTTTTATACTACAAAATTATTAAAATGAGTTTTTACTGAAAAATTTTTAATATTTTTATAATAATATGTCATTTCCAGAGTCTAGACTTTTTCGGAAATCCGACTTTTTTATGCTTGATATTTTATTTGCAAAATATTCATTAAATGCTAATCTGAAAAATATATATTTATAGTTAATGATGAGATTAAGCTCCATTAGTCTTAGCTTGAGCTTAAACTGGTTGAGCTTAGCTCAAAACCTGATAAGCATTGAGCTTGAGCTTATCTTTCTAAGCTCGAAATTTAAAATAATTGTGCTTGAGCTTACTTAAATCCACCGAGCTTGAGCTTGAGCTTTGAAACGTTTTGAAAGCTTTTCTGATGATTTTGTGTTACCTATAGAATTGGATTACATTAAAACATGCAATGCTTACTTAAAAACATTATTTATAATCCAATTTTAATTAATATTTTAGAAAAAATTCTAAACTTAAGCTCAACATAAGCTCATTAAGCTAAGCAGTTCAAAAATGAGCTTTAGCTTAAAAACTTAAGCTCTCAAGTGTGTGAGCTTTGAGCTTGAACCCTAAGCTCAGATAGGTTAATTGAGCTTTGCATTGAGCTTGAGCTAGCTTAAGCTAGCTTTTTTGAGCTTTTTTTCTCATCATTATTTATAGTTTAAAATAACTATTTACGAGTAAAAAGATAACTTTTAATAGGTTAACCCTAACCGTTAAAAATCTTTTAACTTAACTTCCTCAGAATTGTTTAACTTTTAACCTTTAACTTAACCGAATTAATTTCTAGGGTTAAAAGTTAACTGTTAATATGCTCATCTCTAATGTAAACTAAAAATGTGCATAAAAAATTCTTTATAAATCTCATACAGTCTAATACATTAATTAAGCGATTGCGACAGAAAGAAAGTGTTAAAGAGAAATCCGCGGTAAATAGTAATCGTGGTCCACAACTAATACTTTGACCGTAACATAGCACTCATTGAAATGATATTATATAAGTAATAATTTATCATCTTTACTATATCTGTGTACGTTAATTTAGAGCTGAATTTGAAACGTTTTTGTGCGTTAATAGCATCTTATCATTAAATATGTCACTCAACTTTTTGGGTTTCCAAAAGTCATAGTTAAACGACAATTTTTGTATTTTTAAGCATTATAGCAATTATAATTTAAAATAGCAATGATAAAAGGAGTTTAAAAGACGCATGATTGTGTAAAAGATTTCATGTGCTTCGTGTAATAATAAATATACAGAGTTATAGCTAATAAAATAAAAAAGAAGGAAATGCCATCATTTTAATGCTATACTAATAGTTTTTTATCTTAATGACCGATTATAAAAAATTAATTCGGTTTTTACTTTAAAATTAATGGGTTATGATTTTCTTAACTTTGACTCTTGCTTAATATTTATCTTAATCTTAACTTTAACCGGTTAACAGTTTAAGCCAAAATTTAACCAAATAAAACTTGTAACTCGACTTTAGGCGATTACGTGGACCATGGAAATTGAGGTGTGGAATGTATAAATTCCTTTTAAAATTATTAGCGCCAAATAAATTTACGATATTGCGAGGCAATCACGAAATTAAAAAAGTTCAATTGGATTATACGTTTCAAAAAGAATGTAAATTAAAATATGGTCCAGAAATTGGTAAACGTATTTTTAAAATGATAAATAATGTGTTCAACGTATTACCATTATGTGCAATAGTTGATAACAAGATTTATTGCACACACAGGGGTATTGCTAGGTCCATATTAAAATTGGAGGAAATTTAAGATCGGACAATTTTAAAAAAGTTTTTTCGCTTTTAGAAACCCAAATAAACATTCAATCACCGACCTATCTCAATAGCAAAAGGAGCTCCGATGCCTATTTATTTACTGAATAAGTAGCCGATAATTTCTTGCGCGAAAATCCGTGCACATCAACCACCAAAGGAAGGTTATGAAATTTTGTTTAAAAATACACGCATCACTATATTTAATTGCTCACATTATTGCGGTGAAAATAATAAATCGGATGTAGCTTTAATAGTGGATTAGGAAATTAAAATTATTGCATTGGCTACTAAGGACAATAAACATGCTATAGATATTTAATTTTGTTAAAAATAAATAATAATTTAACTCTTTAAGAGTTAGTCTTAATATATTTTGTGAAAGTTTGTGAATCAATGTCACCGATTAAGGATTGTTTTCGATTGCATTGCGTTAACAAACAATTTAATACCATAAAAATTAGATTTTTAAATTATTTTTTATTAAATGATTTTAATGCGTTTAATTAAAACTACAAAAGAATCAAAATAATTGGACAAAAAAAATTTAATATATACATTATACTAAAAATATTTTATAAAATATTATTAAATTACTTGAATATTTTTATTGCAGTTATTCTGGCTAATGCTTGAAAGAAACTTTAAAACTTAATGGTTTATAACAGATTTTATTGAATATATTATTATTAGTTGTTCTCTAAGGATTTCATTCTATTGTAAAGCTACTAAATTAATATCTAAACATTTGATAAAATTTAATAATTGTTAACGAAAAAATGATTTAAAAACATAATCAAAGGTAAATTTGTTTTTTAGTTTTTAGTTAAAATTAATATTATTAGTAGATTTTATTCTAGTTAGCATTTTAAAAACAAATTCCCCCAAAATTGTTTGTATCGCTGCTAATTTTTAAATATCATATTTATTGAATAATTTAGCTTTTCATTAAATGAACTGTCATAGAGTTTTGAAAAAGTTGAAATTTCTAAAATAATTATCAAAGAATTTGCTATTAATCTCAAAAATAAATTTACAAATTAACCATAGATTTTTCAGAGAATTTCAGTCGATTTTCTTAACGAACCCCTTATATATATTCATAACTATTACGAAAATAAAATCCATTAAGTAAATAAATTGGTTTAAAAACATTAAATTATGAATAAAACCTTCAATCGATATTTGTTTACTAAAGCTTAATAATTTCAGAATATCTCATATTACTGTTTTTTTAACATTTAAGCCCTAAATATATAAGCTTAGTTTATTGTCATTTTTGAAACTATATTTCTTAATATCATAAAATTTTTGAGGAGAAAAAACCAAAATATTACAAAAATATGTTTAATAGCTTTACCGTAGTATTGTTCACAAAGCAAACGTCTAATTAAAAAACTTGTGAAAAAGCAAATGCAAAATTAAAATATAATTTAAGGAAATTTAATGAGAAGAAAAATAAAGAAAAGTCAAAATTAAAAATTTTTACAAAAGCAAAGTAAAATTTTATGCAATTTTAAAACCGCTATTTGTATTGATTAATCATTGATCCATCGCTGCCAATCAATTTGAACGTGCGGTCCATATGCTGGTTGTGTCGATCCATCCATTTCTGTCGCGACTGCGTTATCGCTCAACAATCGATGATCAGAGCCACCAATCGTGGCATTACAATCTGGACATTTACTCTGTTGCATAGCACCACCGCATTCCCCAATACAATACGGATGTCCATTCGGACATTTATACCAATGACCGCGACTGAAGTCCATTGCCTTAACAATCATTTCTTTTTCTTCGAACGAAACACCTAAACCGCACTGAAGTTTATTCGCTTTTTCGACCAACGCTTTAATTTCATTCTTTTTCTGTTCACTCAATGGACCCAAACAAGAAAGAAGTTTAAACGCTTCAATTAAATTACTTTTCGACTCTTGTTTGCCAAAATATCGATCGCACACAACTTTAATTATTTCAATTGAAAATTGAATAAATTTAATTTCGTTCTGCAAATCATAAATCTGTTGCTCGTTATTCACCAGAGTATCGATAAATTTGATCAATTTTTCAATTCGCATATCGGTTTTGTCGATTTGACTATCAATATCAGCAAAGCTTATATTATTTTTCTTGCTATTCGATAAGATTTTCCACACATCTGTCAACTGAAAAATAATGTCAAACTTAGTTTTAATGATATTCAGCTCTATCTGCGATTTCCTTTCATTAGTTTTCGTGATGTCTAATAAATTTTTCACTTTATTTTTCAAAAGCTCTCCAGTATTGCTTATTAACCAAACGCTTATATCTTTCACAGCCAAAAACTTTTCCATGTTATATATTATTGAATTTCGAGTTCTATTGTTTTCATCAACATTGCCAAACAATTTTATTTTAACCAATTCTATATCGCGTAACGATTCCTGTATCGGAGAATTAAATAGTTTTGTTCGACGAATAATAGTTTTACAATGCGGACAACTCTTCATTTGAATCGCAGAATTATTTTTGTGACTCGAATCTTCAGCGGTTATGTGTTCACTCTTTGAAAGCCACTCAAGCATACCATTCAACTCAATGACATGATTACAGTCCACGAGTTGTATAAATCTTGCGTTTGGTTCGTCTTCATAGCCAAAGAAAATTTCCTCCACTTCTTCTTTATTACAAAATCTACACTTATTTGGACAAATCTCGCCACAAATACCAATACACGAATGACCACATTTCAATTTTTTATCGCACGGCTCAACGCATAGCTCGCGATCACACTTTTCGGAGCAAATTTGTGTACACTTCTGGTGTATGCAAATCCATTTACACGGCTCTTTACATCGAGCACATGGTTCGCCACATTTTCGCTTGCATTTACTGTGATAACACCGATTCCGACACTTTTCCCTACACGGCGGACAGTTATCACCGCAAACAGCTTTACATATGTGTCCGCAAACCAATACACGCGAGCATTTCATTTGACACTTCACGTGCAAACGATTTTGTTGACATTTACCACAACTGCCGCCACAAATATGTCCACATTTTAATACAGAACCACAATCTTCAGTACAAATAGACAAAAGTTTTTCTGAATTATCTTTCTGAGAGCAACGAATATCGACTTCATGTCCACATTGCGATAATATTCTAACATTTTCGTCGCATTCTAAAGGATTGCATACAAAACCGCAAAGATTTTTGCAATTATGGCCACAACTTAACATTCGCTCGCATTTATGACAGCATGTAACCAATAGTGGATTATCTGAGCAAAACATACTCATTTGGTGACCACATGTTTGAATAGTTTTCACCACTTTTACTTTGCACGGCGCACACGATTTTCGTATATGACAAGTGTTAACGCACTTATGATCGCATTTGTCGTACGGATTATTGCATAATTTAGTGCATTTTACTGATTCATGTTCGCTATCGTATACGTGACACGCTATCGGACACACGTGACCACAATCGAGTCTATACTCGCATCGTTTATTACATCCTCCTTCTGGGGCTTTAAGAAAATCAGACGCTTTTGAAATTAGAGTTTTAGTTGTCGTATGGTTTTGGCAATAAATTTCTAATTGTGTACCAAATGCTTGCTCATCCTCTAAAGCCTTAATAATATTCTTCCAAAGATCACTCGTATCAGCCAAACAATCAAAATTTCCGATGCCATACAATGCCATTCTAGCTCTCGATAGCGCAACGTTTACTCGATTCGATACTTGAAGAAAACCAATGGATCCTTCGATATTACTTCTAACAAATGACAGAATTATAATGTCATTCTCTTCTCCCTGATAGTCGTCGATAACCGTTACTCGCACTCCATTTAATAAACTGTAATACTCTTTCAATAAGTTTTTAATCTTAAAAAACTGTGCGGAATACATCACAATAATAGTGATTTGTGACGGTTTGTACTGTTGTTGTATCAGATATTTACACAGATATACAACGAAATTCGCTTCAAATTCATTGAATTTACTTTGAGACTCATTATAATAACTTTCCATTTCGTTATGATTTAGAAAATACATATTCTTAGATATTCCTGTTTAAAATACAAAATTTTTAAAAAAATGAATAAATTTTTAATGTCTTATATCAAAACATACCCTTAATATTTTCGTACGATTTAACCGATTCGTGATCACGTAATTGATTGTAAAAGTTTTTCACAATTAACGATGAAATACATGGACGCATACGATGTTGTAGTTTTAATTGATAATAAGGCATACCATTGTTTATCATTCTTTCAAACAAAGACACGTCTAAATGATACTTCTTTGCCAATTCATAAACATTAGGATTTGGTTTTAACTGTTGATGATCACCGATAAGTATTAAGTGATTCGTGCTTTTAGTCAATGATGTGATAACATGTGATTCAAGCACTTCAGCCGCTTCTTCGATGACCACAACTGTCGGATCAATTTGTTCGATAATCGATCGATACTTCGCGGCACCAGTTGTTGTCATACCAATCACATCGCATCCACGGATTACACACAAATCCTCTTCAAGTTTTAGTCGATTATATTTTCGCATTTCATTACCATATTTTTCATGCATAGATTTGATCTCTGTCTGAATGTGTTCGCAACAAACGTTAACGCATTTCCGATAAAGACGCCAACGGTCTTCGTGGCTGAGAAGTGATATATATCTCACACTAAATAACCTGTGATTAGTCTCTTCATCTGTCATCACATCATTTGACCGCAATTCTTGTTCCATTAATTTCATAAACTTTTCTGTTTCCTTTTTGCTAAGTTTCAACGTGAAACTACTTTCTGCTGACTCTCGTTCGTCATCCAAAAAATCACTATCATTAGTATCGTATTCACTGTCATCGTTATCTATAATACGCGCGTCAAGTATTTCTTGCACCTCTTCCTCATCCACTTCTATGTCTTCGTCCTCAAATATATTCTCGGCATTCTCTACTGGTTTCTCATCAGCGATGGCTACGCTTCGTTCGCTCAACCAATTAATTAACGCAAAATTAATGTCTCGCGAGTAATTGTGTAAATGATTCAATAGCTTTGCGATCCAATGGTGATCGCGTGACTGTGCACTCAATTCATTCTCTGTTAGTAAACGTTTAATATATTTTTCGAGTTTGGACTGTAATTGGGATAGAGTTCGCTGAATCAATTCCAATTCACGTCTGGATGTAATTATTGAATGAAATAGAGCTTCAGGTATCACTCGATTCTGTTTCACTTTTCTTTTTATATTCAATAGCGTGCATGACTGCAGTATTTCACTCTTACTTCTGCCACCAATTCTCACAATTCCGCGATTTTCGTTACAAAACGGAACCATTCCTTCGAGAAACTGATCCAAAGCGTGATTTGTGTAACAAACAATTAAAATTGGTTTGTGATCCGTCTGTTGAAACAATTCGTTCGCGAGTCTGTTTCGATCATTAACTCGTTCTCCATTCCAGTGCTTACTATTACGAAGCAATGTTTGTACAATTCTGAGACCGATATACGTCTTTCCAGTTCCAGGCGGTCCTTGTATTATAACCAATTGCTTAGTCAATGCGGCTTTGAATGCTCGATATTGAGAAACATCGAAACCTAATACATCGATATCAGGCCAACTTAGGTTTTCCAACAATTTTACGTTTACGAGTTGACGTAATCTATTTAAATCAATGTCTTTATTTCTTTTAAATGTATCGAACAGTGTTATATTTGAGTCGTCAAAATGAAGAGCATTGTGCGTGTCTTTAATGGCAGTGAACTCATCGCTATTGATCTTAATGAGAGAATACGCCAAATCAGTTAAATCGTATGCTGTGTTTGGGTTTAAATATGGCAAATCTTGTATCACATTCGACACACTTATGATATATTCTTGTAATGGAAAGTTTTCGGAATTAAATGTCTGTATTGCATGCAAGTTATGTCGATATGCTTCGAAATAAGCCTGCGATTCAACCATTGTTAGCGATAATAATGGATTGATTTTATTAAACTCTTCGTTCATTGACTGAGTTTCGAATTTGATTGAAACGATTCCTTTCGCTAATTTCTCGATATTTCTTTGTCCCCAAACAGAAGCGAAACAAAATGTTTTAAAATTATCAAAAGACAAACATAGCAGTGATCCGGTAAGTAAACGATTGCTAATCTGCGATCAGTATTAAAATTATGATTAATTAAAACTTTTATATATACGTGATTACCTGCCAACGAATGGTTTTCAGCCGCGAAACATCAAATCTGGCTTCAAAAATAAGTCCATCCTTTAATTGGGAGCTAATTATCCTCACATTCGAATAAACGCGAATTTCTTTTAGTTTTGTAACTTTTTTCTTATCGTTTTCCTTAATAGAGTTCAGATATGATTCAATTCCTTCACGCAATGGTCTCACATAATCTTCGCGTAACAGACGAAACTGTACGTCTAAATAGTGATCGACACTAAAATATTTTCCTTTAATAAGGTTAGAACGAAGAAATGGTCTGCCAGTTACGTGAATGTCTTCATAAGTCGGACAAATAGATATTTCTCTGAAATCATTGGGCGGTTGTAATAATGCATGCATTTTCTCTGCTTTCGCAGCCTTTACATCGTCAACACTAATATTGTTTAACGCGTCTTCATTCTCGGTTTTAATCAGTTTAAGCAACTCTACAGTAGACTGTTTGATAACGTCATCTTTCTTATTACATTTTTCCAGCGCATTATTCAAACTGAGCAAAACTATTGCGATTTTCTCGCGCGAAGACTGCGGAATCATTCGTTGCATTTGAAGTAAAAATCTCACTAAATTGTTAAACGTTTCGATATGTAAATTCGCATTTTTGGCTGCGCTCGTGTTAACCACGAAACTCGGAAATAGCGTCATATAACATAGTATTGGAATATGAAAATTTTCGGCACTAATCTGTGTTATGAACGGCAACAGAATTTCCGATTCGCTGTCGCATACGATCGCATATATTTCAATAATCATACATAGAAACTCGTAATCATCAAACTTTCCTCTAAGTCTGCTGTCATCGGTTATCAGTTTGAGAAACGATTGGCGACACTTATCGTTACTTAATTCAAGTGCCAATACGTTCGGATTGTTTCTGTGATTTTCGATCAATTCCTTTATCACAATATATCCGATATTATTAAACGGACGAACATTTTTATCGCGAATAGTTTTGTGCGTTTTATTTTCATTATTATTTGTAGCATTTGGCGCTGTGTTTTGATTACCTTCTCTTCTATTCCTTTGATTACCTCTACCTCTACTACCATTACCATTGTTATTATTATTATTATTATTCGGATATCTTCTATTATTATTTTGATTTCGTTGCATTCTATTCAGCTATCAATTTAACAATGATTATCATATATTACTGAATGTAATCAATCGGCGATATAAATGCGAATAAAGGTTTAACTTATATAAGCATACAATACCTATTAATAGTAAAGTACAGCATATGAAAACTGTGTTTTAAATTCAAGGTTAAACCCGTTTTAAAACCGTTTTCAACGGCTTATGCTAATTAACCATTTTTTGTATTAAAAAAGTAAACATATATAGCACTGCATTATTTGCACGATTTTTGAATTTGCTATTCGTTTGGGTTTTAAAAAATCAAAAGTCTTAATTAAACTGAAAACGATGGCAATTTTTACGATTATAAATATTTTCGGAAATATCAAATTAAATGGTCAGTTATATATACGAAACGATTAGCGTATAATAATATTAAGTCAACAATAGTCAATTATAATTATATACTATTGAACGAAGAACAATGAAATGAATTTACCTGTGGATGAGTAGACAAAAGTTGTATCGATTTTGAATGAAACTCGTTATCGAAATAACGATTTATTAAATCATATTACACTACACTTACGTAAAGTTAGCAAACAGTATTGAATGATTTGAGTTGAGTTGACTCACAAACTAAACACTCTTTAGTAAAGAGTTGGCATAACAGTGTTGCGTCACTCATTGCAATATACATTATAATTGAGTTTGACTTCACTACTGTTACTGTATTATTTGTATGGGTTCAATGTTTCGGGAGTTGAAGATATCAAAATCGTGATTATGGTAATGAAAAAAATAGTTAATATCGAGAACGATAAGCATATTCGAGAATTTTTTTTGGTTAAAAGTTGAAAGTATAACTTAAGTTGTGTGGAGTATGTTTAGATTTTAACAGTTAAATTATTTCCAGTTTTTGGCTCAAAAGCTAATTTTTTCATTTGGGTCTTAATCAAAGTTACACTTCGGTCGGAAGCTCTAAGGGGGAGTCGGATCCTGAAAATCTCAATTTTTAGAGGGGGATCAAAAACTCATCGGATTTGAACGATAATTTTTTTCCAATTTTTTTTCTAGACGAAAGCCTAAGCCACGCCCCTCGAAAAACTAGACTAATTTAAACGATAATTTTTTAAAATTTAGGCCAAAATTTAAGGGGTCACAAAAACTCATCGGTTTTGTTGCACAATTTTTTTACATTATACCAAAAATTTTCAAATTTTTCTCTTCCTTGAATTTTTGATTGAGGG
The DNA here is from genome assembly GCA_034698025.1 of Phthiracarus crinitus. NCBI lineage: Eukaryota > Metazoa > Arthropoda > Arachnida > Sarcoptiformes > Phthiracaridae > Phthiracarus > Phthiracarus crinitus. The sequence goes on along the minus strand of JAQGAW010002860.1, from coordinate 746 downwards.
GATGGTAGATTTTTCCAAATTTCTAAAGGGTTGTCAACCCTGGGCTGTGGCACCCCTTTATTTAACTATGGTCTTAATGATAGCAATTGTTCTGCTTTATCAGAATTTTCAATAATAATTTGATGTTTGTGTAGATTTTAATAACTTTTAGCTTTAGACTACTTTGCTTGATTCATATATTTTATTATCTCATGAAAATTTCAATGTTTTTATTCGAAAAACATCTGAATACAGCTGAATTGAGAAAATTTAAAATATTTAATTTTTGGAAAAGAAATCGGCAATACTTAATTTATTTTAAATTCGGAAAATTCGTGATAATAAAACCCAATTAAAAATGATCTATTCTTTTGAACATATAATACTAATTTCCTCATTAAGTTTCAAATTTCCCGAAAAATTGAAGCGCAAATTATAAGAGAATGTTATTGATAGTAGAGATACCGGCTTTATACGGGAGCCAATCAGCGACGAGGGGCGGAGCTAGAGGGGCGGAGCTTATGCTAATGGGCGTGGCTAACCTATAGTGGGCGTGTCCAACCTATAATGGGCGTGTCTGACCTATAATATAACATAATGTTAATATGTCACTGTATGCAGTGTTGTACTGTATCTAATGTATTGCAATATTGCATATACAATGCGTTAGAGAAGGAGATACGGTTTGGGTGGATTCCGGTTCCGCCTATGTTAAAGTATAGGAAAAAAATGAACCAATGAAAATGCAAGATTTTTGTTTTGATTCC
>JAQGAW010002859.1:0-13933 GCA_034698025.1 Phthiracarus crinitus | reverse complement strand
TTAAAAAATGCTGTCTTAAAAAGTAATCAAATAATATAAAAGTTGACAGTATATCATAAATATATATTTTAAAAAATAAGTATGTATTTGCCAATATATGCGAAATCAGTTTCATTATTGCTGATGAAGGTGATAGTGATCACCGAAAGCTCCAAATAATAATAAAAATAAAACACTGTCGTAAAAAGTTATTAAAATTATTAAACTATAACTTATTTCTAAATTTATTAAACTTAGTCTATTAATAATATATGATTAATATATACATTTTATTTCATTTACCTGCCATAAAATCCATTAATAAGAAAATGTTTAATCATAATAAAAGATATATTTCAACAAAATAAAGGTACGTTATTATCAAAGGGTAAAATAATCTTTGATCATAGAAAGTCAAAGAATTTTATTATTCACAAAGAATTATTCTTTGAAAAAAAAGATAGTTTTCTCAAAGACATTTGATATTTAAATTTAATTATTCGTGATTAATGTAGTTAACGTTTTAAAAATAAATTTCCCAAAAATAGTATGTATTACTGGTAATTTTTACATATTCTTTTATTAAATTTATGGAATAAAACAGTATTTTTATTCAAAACTTTGAAAATGTTTGAATTTCTAAAAGAATTATCAATGAATAATCTCAAAGAATATTTTAAAATTAATCAAAGTTTTTTCCCAGAATTTCAGTCAGTTTTCTCAAAAAAAACCATTGGTTATTATTTTTGATAAGGCTATGACGTATTTCTTTTAACGTGTATATAAGTTTAATTAATTAAAAGTAATGACATTAATAAATAGTCAACATTTTCAGAGCAAAATCTGTATATTTTTGATTTAATAACTAAACTAAAATTTCTTTTGAATGTTAAATGATTTTTGGATTGTGTTTAATCATTTTATATTGTATCCATAATAATCGGATCGGTAGTAGTAAAAGAAAAATCCACTATAATAGAACGCAAATGGAGTTAGAAATAATTATTTTATATTGGAATTAATAAAACTCAAGATAAATGAACGGAAATGGAAGTGAATAAAAAATTTCAGGTATGGTAATGGAGAGTAAAATACTTCGATTATTTTCTATCACTTATGATATGACAAGTTTTTAAGAAATTATATTTATTTAATTTTTGCCTTAATCCAGACATTTGATTAGTTTGTCGTAAATAAAATGATAATAAATAAAGCTTTTCACGGGTCGGTTAATCGAGTCTTGTTTCTTTATTGGTTCGGGTAGGTTTGATCTTTCAGTAATTTTTTACGGTTCGGTTAAACGGAAATAATTTTAAACGAACCCTACTATAAAACGTTAACCCGCAAAACAATGGAATTTTTTACTAAAATTTATGATCAAAAAATAATATAGTACGTAATATTAAGAATTTATTCTAAAATAAAACGTTAAATTTGCTAGAAATAGCATAATTATATAATTATCGGTTAGGATAATTAAGGTTTCAAGACATTATCTCTCGGGTCGGTTAGGTTAAAATCTTCTTTTTTTCTCTGTTTTTCTCGGGTTCCAAATTTACTACCCTAGAACAGCTTTAATAATAATTAAACAAAAATTTGATTTATAATTTAAATGTTAAATAATATTATAATAGATATCTATTTCATTAAATATAAAATAAATATCTATATAAGTGAATAGGATTAATCGAAGATATTTAATGTTCATATTTGTAATATAAATGCCAAAAAATTTACAATTCTATTATATGACAGCAATAGTAAAATATTTATCAAAAATTAACATTATTTAAAATTTTCTAATTTGAATTTTTTATATTTTATCGATGTTATACTTTAAATAAATTAATGTTTAAAACTCACATTCGAATTAAACAGTAGAGTTTCGGTTAACTTTTTCAAATATAAGAAAACTAAAAGAAAGATAATAACTATTAATAGCTTAAAGTGAAAATATGTTTTAAATTACCTTTTTAAATATTTAAATTAAATCAAATAACTTTAAAAAATAAATGAAATCGAATTATATACCAAAAATTGGATAAAAATAATTCTTAAGTTAAAATGAAATACTAGTATTACATAAAAGATTTATTAATGATTTATTTATAATAATTCATCAGAATGTTCTCGAAATAAGATAATTTATTATATAAACAAATTTGTTATTATAGTAGTAAATGATAATAAAATTAATCTTTAATATCAAATTCTATGGTTTTTATTCAATAGAAGTTATAAGAACTTTGGTACTAAAACTTAAAAGAAAACATTTATTCGAATTTGAGTTAAACTTTTTGTTAACTATAATCAATTCATTATTTTGAATAAAACACATTAATTATTATTTGTTTATATATTAATTTTAAATGTTTATCTTAATATTCTTTTAATATTAATACTTTATATAAATTAATTTTAGATCGTTTTTTAATATGTTTTATACCTTATTTTTTAAGCAATCTTTGATATATGGACAAAAATTAAGATAAATGATAAACTTTACAAGAAAATTTGAAATTATTTTTATTCATAATTCTTTTGAATCATTCTGTGCATCGAAATCACATGTGTTGTTGAATCAATTGCTTTATTTATAAAATCATTCTTGATTTTCACTTTTTTATTTATCTTAATTTATCGTAAGATAATAAATATTATAAGTTTCTCAGATCATGTGTAAGTATTAAGTCTTAATTTTTTTGTATTATTTTATTTATATTTATTTAAATTATTTAAATATATCTTACATATAAAGATGCACGCTATATACAGTAACTTACTGCAAAGTATATCATGAAAACTTTTGAAAAGTAGACATTAATCATTTATATATCCTTAAAAATCGAAAATCTAGGTAAGCGCAAGGGATAGGTTTCTAACATTCAAAGGGCTCTGAGTTCAAGTTGATGTGTAAAAAATCCGAAGCAATAAAAATGTTAATTTCTTCTGTAGTTTACAAATTAATTATGAGATCAAAAAAGTTAAAGAGAAAATTATTTAAATACTCATAACACAATATAAACGTAACATTTACTTCAATTAACTTTAGTTTATTTTATACAACAATAAATTCACATTTACAGTGAACTAAACTGATGCATAGCAAGACACTCGAGTGTTTCGATTACTTTACAGCAATCATTATCAATGGCTTAAATTGCAAAAAAGAAGACAGAACTTTAATTATAAACAACTAGTGCACCCATTCGTATTAATTTTGTTATTTTATAATTATCCTGTTATTACAATAATTATAGCCCGTATCCATCTTTATAGTCGTTAATATTATTAAATTATTGCATATCACACTTATTTCTTATGCAACAATATAAATGTTAGTAAAGAGAGCGCATGTCTGAACACGCGTGCACTAACTATATTGTTAGAACGACGCATAAGTGAGAGAACGACCGCAATTTATATTGTTTCAGACAGACAGACAGAGAGTGAGTGAGAAACGGAAAAGTTTTTATTATATTACTAGTGCACCCATTAGTATAATTTAACTTATTTATTCATTAACCCGTCAAAACTGCAAGTATAGCCCGTATTCATCTTTATACCCGTTAAAATTATTAAATTATTTCATACCACTCGTCTTAAGTTGCGCTACAATATTAAAACGTTAATCAAGATAGCGTATGTGTGCACACACGTGCATATATATTGTTAGAACGACGGCTAAATGATAGAACGACCCCAATTTATATTGTTGCGGACGGAGAGAAACAGAGAAACTAAAAAGTATTTATTATATTATAATACTAGTGCACCCACTGGTATAATTTTAGTTATTTATTAATTAACCTGTTAAAACTATAATTATAGCCCGTATTCTAGTGCACCCATTCGTATATTAATTGTTATTTATTCATTATCCCGTCAAAACTGTAATTATAGCCCGTATACATCTTTATACCCGTTAAAATTATTACATTATTGCATATCACTCGTATTTATCGCGCAAAATAACCATATATTAATACGTTAATCAAGTGATAGTATGACTGCACGCGTGCACTATATATTGTTTGAACGACGCATAAGTGATAGAACGACCACAATTTAGTGATGCACAAAAGTTAAAAGTTAAAGAAATGGCTTAACTCTTAACCTTAACTTCTGTCATTATTTTAACTTTAACCTTAACCGGTTAATAACTTTTTTAACTTTAACTTTAACCGGTTAAACAAATTTTGACTCGAGTTAACTCCAATTTTCCCGCCACCCATTTAAACTTCATTAAAATATCAAATACAAGTTAAACAAAAATTATGAATTTAATTAAATTCTTATAAAAGTTACATCATAGAAAATAATTATGTGAAAAGTACTTATATTTTATTTTTTCACCTTAAAAATTAAACTTATTTTTCAAACTTGCAAAATTTTTTTCAAAATTATTGAAAAATCATATAAATAAAGCTAAAATGAGTTAACCGGTTAACCTCGATTTTAGTTTTAACTTAACCGGTTAAGAAACTCTTTAACTCTTAACCTTAACTCATCTCAAATTCTTAACTTTAACCTTAACTTTAACTGGTTAACCGGTCAGGTCAAAAGTTAACCGGTTAAAATGTGCATCACTAAGTGGGGTATACAACCCCTATTGAAAATCCTAAAGTTTTAACCCACCCCCTAAAATTTTGAAAATACAAGGATGAAAAAAATTGATTATTTTGAAAAGTTTTTTGGCATATGTGAAAAATTGTCTAACAAAACCGATGAGTTTTTGTGACACCTTTAAATTTTTACCAAAATTTGAAAAAATTATCGTTTAATTTAAATGAATTTTTGAGGAACGTGGTTATAGCTTTCATTCAGGAAAAAAATTACTGCGAAATCATTAATATTTTATTGCTCGAGACGGATGCAATTCTATAGGAATAGGCCCTAAGACGAGAAAAGCCCGATAAATTTAAATTCTAAATATTCTTTCCAGCTGGCTCTAATATCAGAAAACAAACAAAAAACAATAAGAATTTCACAAATTTTTAAAAACTTTAAACGATAATAATTATTTTTTAAGCATTAAAAAAATTTATGATATGAATTAAACAATTTATAACAAAATATTACTCTTTTATATATATATATTCTTCCAAAAAGTTTGAAGTTTAAATTGTATTCGGGCAATAATAATTAAATTTAAATAAATCTTGAATCAAAGTTTTCAACATAAAGCTTTAAATAGACAAAGCCACACATAGTTGTCGGGGCAATGTTGGCCAGAATTCTTGGGCCTCCGTTTCGTATTCGATTCAAATGAAAAAATTTATTTAAAAATATCTGATTAATTACATTCAGTTAAAAAGATTTTTTTTGATTTAGTTAACATAAACCTTTATTGTTTTGTCATCAATCAATTTGGCACATTGTTTTGTTCAATATAATTCATTACATGATAAAGTATGTGTAAATTTGTCTCGTGATATTTTAAAGAGATAGCAAAGCCGATAGTAAAATTTAGTATCTATAATCGATTAATGTAATTTTTGTTAATAAATTATTTATTGCCCGATTCTGAAATGTAAATGTCCTAATTTAAAATTATTTAAGTTTTCGGTATCTGTATAAATCATAAAAATATGTTTTAATTTAGAATAATGGCTTCATAGCTAGATTTATGTCGTATAATATATCTGTCATGTTATTAACTCGCTTTTAATTTAGATAATAAAACAAAAATCATTATTAGTCAATACATTTTTGATAATTTTTAATACTAAGCAAAAAATAATAATAAATTCAGGCTCAAAGATGGAGTTATGAGATAATTGGCTTTATTTATTAAGAAAATTATTATAATTATTGTGAAATTAAATTTAAACTATAAATTTCTAATAATATGATTTAAATGTATAAATAAATTTTATTTTCAAAAATTCTAAAATTGTGCGCGATTTAATATAATCGTCAATTTATAATCAACATTTAATATCGATTAATCTATCAATATATTATTTATTCTGTTTTGCAAATTTTTATAGATTTAATTTTAAATTCAATTTATTTATTACAAATTTTACTTAATTTATATTTAAAAGGTGCATTGGTTTGACTTTTCTAAAACCAAGCCAAACCATTAATTTATTTCAAAAACCAAACCAAACCTGTAACTTAACCATGCAAACCATTTCAAATCAAACCAAACCGTTAAAAACCAATAAACCATTAACATTGAATTTATGCTAATATTACATAATAATGTAATTTTGTAAATAAAATTTTCCAAAGTTTGTACGATAATACTTTTATTATTACATAAATAAAACATTTTAATAAATATTTTTTAAACTATTTGAATTTTTATGAAAAAATATAATAATTTTGATTATTTTAAATGCAATAATTATTAAAAATATTAAAAAAATTAGTTATTGGTTTGAAATGGTTTTATGGTTTTTCCCATAAAATGTTTAAATCAAATCAAACCATTTTTTTAAAAAAAGAGAAACCAAATCAGACCAAACCATTAATTAATGGTTTAAACTAGTGTTGTTTCGCTTTTTGGAAGAAAAAGTAAAAGCAAAAAAATATTTTAACTTTTACTTTTGCTTCAGCGAAAGTAAAATACAATTGAAAATAGTATTTGCAATAAAAGAAAGTAAAATACAATTGATATTAAAATATAAATTAAAAGCAAAAGTAATATACAATTGAAATATAAAATTTTATAAAAGAAAAAGCAAAATACAATCAAAATAAAAATTGTGAAAGAAAAATTAAAATACAAATTACTTAACTTTTACTTTTACTTTATCTATAATAATATATGAAAAAGCGAAATTAAAAAGCAAAAGTAAAATTAAATTTTCAATTTTAATTTCGCTTTAAAGCGAAAGTTAAATACAATTTAAATTATTTTTGACTTAATAGCGAAAGCAAAATACAATTAAAATTAGAGTGAAAACTAAAAGTAAAATTAAAATACAATTGAAATAAAAAAATTTAGAAATAGTAAAAGTAAAAGAAAAGCAAAATTAAAATTCGGAAGTAAAACAACATTAGTCTATAGTAGATTACAGTTATAAACTGTAATAAATCTATTCCGTGCTTTTAATCATTTAAAATTCACATGTACTGCTTTGATTATTGGAATTGTTAATCGGTAAGTTTCTATTCAAAATTAATTTTCTTACCATTTTTTTGTCAATATGTTTATTAAGTGTCTTATTATGAATAATGCTTTCTACGTTTATGACCGATTGTTTAATACTTGGGAGTATTTTAATAAATGAGTTTCTTCTTAATCATTGTTTTGATAAAAGTTAATTTTAACTAACACCTACAATATATAGATATATTTGGATATATTAAAAACAAAATCGCATTTTAACCAAAACTTATAAAACAAAAATCTCATTTCGATTCTCATTATAAAAGCATAAATTAATCTTTGATCCGAGACTAACAATGCCTACATAGCTAATTGACATTGCATTTAAAAACATTCTATTTAAATCGCAATCAAATTGGGGTATTATTTCTCGAGATATAATACCAAGCATTTTCTACGACAAACCGGTCTCAAGAGTGTTTAACGATAAAACATAATCATCATAATAATGACAAAAGATCATCATCTATAAGATCATCCATCTCTACGTTTTATTTTGTGACTTTCGACGATAAATCTCAAAAGTTGTTTTCGAAAATAGCTCGCTAATTATATCGGAATTATTTTTTCTCCTTTTTAAGTAAGAGATGAGCGCAAAAATTTTCCCCCATCCGATATAATCTATATATTTACTACTTTCTCAGAACTTATTACCGAAAGCTTCAGCGAACAATACAAACGCGTTTTTATTAAATCCCGCAACGATTTACAATTTTGCGCACACAACGGATTTTTTTCATCCTCCCAATGCCTTTCGCTATTAAATTTGTTAAGATTTTTATTCCCTGCGTCTCTCGTTTAGCTACTCTATTAGCCCTCTTGAGAGTCGGGATTTGTGCCTGTATTTTCCTGCTCATTGTTCATCTCGAGTTGTCTTCTCTTTCTTCTCGTCGCTGATTAACCGACTTTCGCTTTTTTTTCAGTTTACCTTAACAATGATGGCTAAAAGAAATAATAACAGCGCTGTTTTTATTATATACCGTAGTTATTGTTTGCGAGGGATTTCTATATGATTTTGTTTTGTTCTTTAGTTGAGCAGTAATTTTTCTTTTAGGTTTTTTTTCGTGAAAGAAAAATTTTCCTTATACTTATTCTTCGCTATTATATCAGCGATTAAATCTTAGCGCACAAACTTATTTTTCGGGGACGAAAACAATATAAATTGAAAGAAATTTAGTTTTCTCGTTGATAAAGGATTTACGGGAGGATTGTTTGTTGTATACGTGTGCTTAAAAAGAGCTTCGTTTAATGATACATCATTTTCGTTTTGTATGATTGATTAATAGAAAACGAAATATATTTTCGCTTTCTTTTTGCGCAAACATGAGTTTTTGGAATTTGTTTTTTGAGTGCTTGTAAATATTATTTGGAAATCTTTTATAAATCTGCATGTAATTAATTTTTTGATTTCGAAATTGATTTAAAATTCTCCAGTTTTTGAATATAATTTCATGAAATAATTAGCAAACAAAAAACAACAACCAATAAATAAGCAAATAAAATGAAATGAAATGTTTTCTCTCTCTCCGAAAATTTATGTTGAATTAAATCGCAAAATAATGAGTTATTTTGAGGTCATGAGTGCGCTCTCGCATAAAATAACATTTTTTGGCCAACAAAAAAAAACGAAATTCAATACCAAGAAAAATACAGCAATAAATATATATGTATAAAATACTGTAATAAATATATATGTATGAAATACAGTAATAAATATTTGAATGTTCATGCATTTCCCTGTAAAAAATTTTTAAATAAATACAGATAAGAATTTATGCTGAAATGAATAACAAATTTTTATTCCATAATGAATAAATTTTGCTAATAATAAAATTACGAATAAAAAAATCAACGAAAATATAGAAACAAACTTTGACTAGAATTTTTTTCCACTCAAATGAATTTTAAAAATAATATAATAATGTTATGCTTTTTAGAAGAAATAAAACGAAACTCGATTAGAAATGATTCATTTGCCTGTAAGCGAGTCGGAGTGATAGAGTTGAGAGTAAATAAAGCATTACAATTGAGTCAAAAATCAAGTATTACTGTATTACTAACGCTAACAACACAATACATTTGTACGGGTTTTTTACTCGAGTGTATCGCTTACGAGCACTTTAAATGTTTAGACGAAATTCGTTGCTCAAGGGATTAGAGAAGCTTTTTAGCTGCCTTTTTATATTTTAACTTCGATGCCATGAGAGTTGCTGATTGAGCTGATTGAGTGACTGAGTGAGTGAGAGAGAAAGGGAGTTTGGGTTTTGTAGACGAAAAAGTTATATGAATTATATTTTCGCCCGAAATGCGTAAAACTAATACAACTAATATTTCACTGATAAAATTCTAATCTAAGTTATTATTAGATGCGTAACGGTATGTAAATGTGAAATATTATTAACTGATAACAGTGGATGATAACAGAGGAAGGTATCGTTCATTCGTGTGTTTTTCCGCAGAATAGATGTATATGCGTGTCCTTTCATTTCTGGCCTTTTTATATATTTATATAACAGTAATGGTGTTTAGATAAAATGGTTAATAAAAACTCGATTACTCTTTTTCTAATACATTACCGTAATAAACGAATTACGTAATACAGTTAATCTTTAGCCGATTAATTTTTTTCTCCGTAATTTACGCGAACAGTCTACTACTGATAAGTATATGGAAGGAAATTAAAAATCAATACCTAAAGAATGTGTGTCTGTCTAACGCAACGAAATTAATATATCTATATATTTTGTGGCAGTATTATAGCCCATTAAAAGTTAATATAGAAATTACCTTGTTATACACAATATAACAATTTAATAAGAGCGCTAGTTTGACACTATCAATCTATTATTATTATTGAGTGTTTTATAAGGGTTTTTTTGCATTTAGATTAAAGTTTTTTTTCGTTGAAAAGATTGTTTTTCTACCGTAATATGGAATATTATTAAATTTTTTTCGTGTATTAAAAAAATTTTCGATTTATTTTACCCGCCTATGTTTTATTGTTTGGTATGGAAAATACTTTACATTTTTGATAGACTTTTCAATTTCAGCGGTAAAAAAATCACATAATAATATTCTTTACGACAAGTAGTTTTTTTTATTATCATAATTAGGTTTTTAGTTATATATGCCATTTATATTTATATATTTACTCTATTTTTTATAATGAACTTATTCCACCGTTTGTATGCCTATCGATATATTAGAGTAGTAAATCGTTAAAATTTTCAGGCCCGAGCCCGACAAAAGCCCGACAGTTTAAAGTTAGGCCCGGCCCGAGCCCGATTATTTCAAAAAGTCTAAAGCCCGGCCCGATTGGGCCCGATTCAATCAATTACGTACAAAAATATTTTATTAAAAATTCGTCAAAATATGACCTCAAAAACCATAAATTATCAACTTTTACAGGTTTTTATTGAGTTTTTGTTATTTATTTATGTCATTTTAACAATTATTAAACGAAAATATTACTATTTAATTTCTGAAATTTTTAAAATAAGAATAATCTATAAAAATCAGAGAAACTTCAAAGCCCGGCCCGGCCCGAGTTTTTTATTTTTAAGCCCGAACCCGGCCCGGCCCGAGGATTTGTGTCGGGGGCCCGCGGGGGCCCGACAAATCGGGGGCCCGCTTACTAGTCTAATATATACAGTTGAAATTATCCAAATATTTCCATTTACACTACTTATTGTTAAAAATAAAATTACTTTTCTAAAATAGCAACTAAATTCGGTTAAATCTGGTTTTATAAAAAATTTGATTTCATTGCTCTTTCAGACGAAGAAAACATTTTTAATTTTTCGAATTTTTAAAACTTAATTTAAAATTTTAAGTTATAAGTTTTTTGGTTGCACTTTATATAATTATGATTATTAATTAGTATAAATTTAAATTAAAAACTCAAGTTTACAAAAATAACGTCAAAAATAATAATTTTAGTCTCCCGAATAATTCATTTATACATTGTGAAAACGTGTTTTAAATATGTTGTTGAATATTCCTCTATATTTAAAAAAATAATTTAAAAAATTTTTAAACCATTTTTCTTAAAGATATAAGAATAAACTATTAATTGATATACAATTTATAATTATTATTTCAATTTGATATTAAAAAAACTCTATCAAAAGTGTTTTGTAACCCCTGTAACTTTAACTCATCGGTGCACGTTATGTATTATCGCCGAATTGGCCAGGTTTTCCATTTTAAATACAATCGGCTGAGATGGGCCTCAACCTATCTGACCATATTCTGGCCTAAATTTTTTTGTTATTTCCGAGTCTATTACTCAACACTTATTATTCAATCAGTAAACAGTCAAACAAATAGTAGATTTTCGATTTGAATTTTATTTTATATCAACTGTTTTATATAAAATTTTTATTTTGCTTAACCGTCAAAGCGTTCGCCAAAACTCGTTATTTATTAAACGACGTTTTTAATGTTATGCCCCAATAAATGTGATTTAATTGGTTTAACATATGATTTGTTTGAATTGTGTTTACGATTGTGATTACATTACGATATTAAATATGAAATTACTAACACATAATATGTTGACATCGAAATGCATAAAAGGAGTTAAAAATGGGTTTCCGCTTAAGATTATTGTATGTATTTTACGGTATACACCATTAAACGTTAACATTAAACATATTATCGTTTAAATCATATGATTTTCAGGCAAACGAAGTAAAACAAGTGAATGTCGATTATAATAAAGAATTTATTGAGAAAATGATACCTAAAATGGATTGGAAAGTATTGACTGACACCGCTAATCAAGTATTATCATATTATAAGCTCATTTCATTGATATAAATATGAAATTATATGAAATAGTGATATCATTTGCCGTAATTATGATAATATTACTGTACATATACTGTATGTTAGTTTGGCGTTTCATTGCCGCCTCAATTGCAAGAGAATGTGAGCGAAGAAGTACTGAAATCAATACATCACGCGTTACTTGAAATCGAAGTGATTAATGGTGAACTGATTTGTCCCGAAACTGGTCGCAAATTTCCGATTTCGCAGGGAATACCTAATATGTTATGCAATGAGGATGAAGTTTAAATTGTTTATTATTCAATCATACGATCTGTTTACACATTTTAGCATTTTTTTAATTAAATATCATTACAATTATAAAGTAAGCTTATATATTGAAAACATTAAAATTTGTGTTTTACCGGTAATTTATACCAATTTAATATAAGGTACAGTTTATTGATTGAATTGGTAAACGTAGTAAAGATATTATTAATAGCACCGACACTCGCATCTACGGTATACAAAATCTATAGAATATTTGAACCAATGTGTCTGAACCTGAATTAATAGCAAAAAGTTTTTAAATGATATTCATCTGTTAAAGTAATGGTTTAATAATACTGTACTATCATATTAGTTACGGTAGTAGTCTTAATATAAAATAAGCTAAACTGTACGATAGTATCATAAGTATTGAATATATACTGTACGTTAATAGTTAATTAGTAATAATATATTCTTATGTTTATACTAAATTACTAACAATACGTTTAATAAGAAACATCTCAAAATTTTGAAAACACTTTAGTTTTATGGATGGCGTAATGTTGAGATGTGGACGCTTATGCTTACATTACATTACTTAACATATATTCATTAATTATAATTTAATTATTGTTAAGTAAGTTATTTAAATTTGATGAGTCTTGAGATGAGTGGCCCTTTTCTATTACTTGCTTGTGAACCTTTAGCTGATAATTTAGCGGATGATTTTAATGATGGATCGGCTCCTTTTCGGTTTTTCGGATCTGCTCCGTGTTTTACCTTAGAGTCGGAGCCTTTCCATGGAAGATAAGATTTTCTAATAAAAATAAAAGCTTTAGAATGATATTTATGATAAAACAACTCTTTACATCAAATTTATGATATTTGGCCCTTTTCTTAATGAAGGATCTGCACCCTTTGCCAGTGGTTTTTTAGGTTCATCTTTGAATATTCCATCTTCCGTAGTACTCGTGCCTTTTGTCACTCTAAACGTTATAAAAAAGAAGTTTCAGGTAAATTATTTATTTAACAATATGTTAATCGCATTTTTTGCTATTAAATATAAAATGAATTAATAATTCCTCAATCAATAGTTCGTCACTCAACTTATAACTTATGCTGAAAACCATCTATAATTTTAAGTGCTATACGAACAAAATATTCTTTGATTCATTTATAATACTAGTCTTCTATTTTCTAACATCTGACTGAATTGGGTATTGATTCGGACATTTAAACTTTAAAATAGTATTAGATTTAATATATTGATACTTTAGTGCAGCCGTTCGTTTCGCTTTTATTGGTGTTCCCGTAACCGTATCTAAAAGAGCGTTAGTTTGCGTTCCTCTGCAATAACGCGATAAAAGTGGTGATAATTCTGAAGATTTTCTATCTCCAGGAAAATATTTGCTTGAATCCTGAGGTGTCATCGCTGATAGAAAAATTTTAGCTCTTTCTCGATTAAATCCACTCGTTTCTAATGCCATGTTAATTAAAGTTCTGTTCACATTAGGAAAAGATTCTTCTAAATCTTTGAACACTAATAGGATATAAAATAATTAATAAACAGTATATTAAAAATAAAGCATCGTTGGAATTACTTTTATGTTTATCAGCAGTATTTGGTGGGAAATTGGATATTTTTTGGGCAATGGGCGCACTCTGAGGACGAACTGCTTTTAGTGGAGTTGTTTTTGTAGCATTTTTATCCAACGGTTTGGCACTTGTCGTTCTGCTTGATTCTGTTCTTTTATAACCCATCGCTTCCAATCGATTGATGGCCTGCTGAGC
>JAQGAW010002858.1:0-13933 GCA_034698025.1 Phthiracarus crinitus | reverse complement strand
ATAAATATAGAGACCGGTCCACATACAGACGGACGGACGGACAGACAGACGGACAGACATTGCAAATCCAATAGCTCGTTTAGTTAAAGTGAGCTAAAAAACTATATATCAAATAAAAATAAATACGAAGGTAGTATTTAATCCATTTAATTTAAATGAATCTTTTTCACAATATATTATAAAAATAAGAATTATATTTATTACAGTTTATCAAATTCCCAATTTAAATCTTGATAGTTTATTGAAAGAAAATTAATAGAAAAAGATTAACAAATTATAAATTAACTGTGTTATTTAATCGCGATAATTCATTTTTAACTTATATTACTTTTGTAGTTTCATTTATTTGCTCAAATGTATCATCAAAAAAAATTCATTAGCTTATCACGCTATTCTTATTGCACATATAAATCGAAAAAGCAACATACGTAGTAAATCACTATTTTTGAGATAAATATTGTTCGATCTTTATCGATTGAATTCTGATTTGGGTATGAGCTTTGATTTTTTAAACATCTTTTGAAGTATATGTGCAACAGTAATTTAATCATTTTTAATTTAAAAGATTATGATATTTATTATGAGAAAGAGTCTTTAAAAATCCTATTTAATTTAAAAGCAATAGGAAATTGAGATATTATTTAATGCACCTATTTATATTGTTACAGATTAACTATGGGAATTTACCTCATATTCTAAAATGTAAGAAATAGGACCTACATTTGCCATAAATTTTATAAACTCATTTTTGGCTATTTATACCTATTAACGGAAAATGCTCAAAAACTGCTTATCATTATCATACAATTATAGATAAAACTAGAAAGAATATGAACATACAAAATGGGCTGACTTAGATTTATATTGCATGTTAATTCAAAAGTATATATTACAAATTTTTGTCTATTAAATATTTTGTGACTTTTTGATTATAGTTTCTATTATTGGTCAACTTTATTTTATTTTGATTTTATGCATTTTTGCTTTACCGGATATTATTGTATTGAAAATAAATCAAAGAATTATATTATATTGTTATAAACAGTACTTCCGTTTGTGTTTTAAGATTTTTTATTCAGTTGTATTTTAGCTTCCGTCGAGTGAACATCACATAAATTGTTGTTAAGCGGATACTCAAAATCATTAAACTATAAATAATCATTAAACAAGAAAGAGTATTAAAATACATAATGAGCTTTCGTTTTTGTTTTAATTCTAAAGTATAGTCAAATTATTTCTTTATTAAATATTTTGGACAAAAATTTATTTATTATATTGTTGCATACTATATTTTATTTTTGTTTTTAAGCAGTTATTACTATTTAATAATATTTATTGTAAAAATCACTATGACCAAATGTCCCGATATTAGTTTAATTATCATTAAGATTTCAAATGAAATATTTATTTAAAAATTAGATACAGTTTAAATAATTGAATATTTTAAGTTTTATGCAATTTTTATTTCAATATCTGTCCGTTTTTAAGCTATTATATATTTATAAATAAAATTGTTTGAAAAATTTAATTAAAAACCAAAAAAAATAAAATAGATTAAAAATTTTATTTAAAACAAAATTAAAAATAAAATACTTTCAAAATTTATTTGAAAACAAAAATAGAAATAAAATTAATTAAAAAATTTCTGTAATCTGTTAAATATCTTTAAACTAATCAATTTTTATTTCGAATTTCAATGAAAATAAAAATTAAAATCAATTATATTAAAGATTTTTATTTCAATTTATCGAAATTGAAATAAAAGTTTGTAAAATTTTTTGAAAATCGAAATAAAAATAAAATAAATCGAATAAATTGCAATCGGTTATATGATGATTAGGAATATTCCAATCCAAAAAAAAAACAATATATGCCACTCCAAAAAATTACGTTATTTTAATACCTTACTTAAATAACTTAAATAGTAACTTTTTAATTATCCTTAAATTTTGCATAAAAGCGTAAAAGTAAACGATTTAATACTTTTTCTCAAAGTTATTCATATGAATTGCTATCGATATTAAATCCAAAATAAACATATGCTTTTAAATAGTGATATATAAATAATGCAAATGTATAATCTACATTTCAAAAAGTTAATTAACATTAAACTTTATAACATAAAACACAATAACTAAAGATAATTTACGTTTATTACAATAATGCATTTTTATTTTAGAGCGTATTGTTTTATGCCATTACTGTTTTTACGCTCAACTAAGCAATTTCTTATTTAGAGGTTTTCTTTCACTCGACCTTTTTTGAATCAAATTTGATGACAACTATCAAATAGTGTTGTAATAAGTGCATTTTTACAAGTGAGATTCGAAAAGAACTCGAACTGAATAGTTAAAGTACTGTTTGCTTACAAAAAATATAGGTGTGTATCTTATATTATAAGTCACATAATTTGTTTGTCTTTCTGTCTGTCTATCACTTTATAGTCTCCTCCCCTGGAGGACTCATCCCATGGATATATCTATCAGTCGATTCAGCTCAAAAATTCTATGAAAAATGGGGTTCCCGTGGAAGTGCGCCCTACTCAGGGGGGTTGATGGGTGTCCCTTGAATGAGGCCTCCCTCAGGGGGGTTGAGGTGGAATAAATTAGATATATGACTGATAACACCTATAACGTTTCACTCATTTTGAAAAGATATGTAGATATGAGGGGTTATTCGATGGGATAGGCGAAAACCCCTACGGGGGTTTAGGTAGAAAATTCTCATAATTATGTACGTAGTCAGTATGTGTACAACTGGTATGTGCCTTGATATAATCCGGGATGTTTTGGGGTCATATGTAAACTGGTCAGTTTGTGAATTATAGGGAAAGGTGGGTTGAGGTAATCTGAGGACGTACAGGTTGGGTTGAGGTGGGGACGATTCGATTAGCGTGATGTGGGGACGGGTCTTTTAGCTAGAAGTTATGTTGATTTGATGGGTCAATCGATGGGGTGGACAGGAACCCATTATTGGGGTTTACGTAGAAACTTATTTAAAATTATGTACAATTGGTATGGGTAGGGTTGGGGTCCGGGTTGGGTCCGGGTTTTGTCTGACTGGGTCGGCGTTGGGTTGGAATTAGTCGGGGAAGGGTTGTGGACGGGAGGAGTTCGGGATCTGGTCAGGATTGGGTTGGTTAGGTTTGCGTTGTGGTTCTGGTAGATTAGTATGGGGTCCTGGTGGGTCGAGTTGGGCTCAGTTGTTTTTAATTTTAATTATAAACCATTTTCTCAAGACGAAGTCTGGCTAAAACTCTCGTTAACAATATATTATGTAATTTATATGTCAAAAATTATTAACATGAAAAGGATATTTCCGGTAAATAAATTACAAAATCTGGTCGGGTAATAGGACGAATAAGATGTAAAATCGGGTATCAATTCGGGTCAAATAAATTTATTATAATTTGAAAACTTTATTCATTTTTTATCAAAAATTAAAATAAAACATGATTGTAACGTATTACAGAATATTTCTTGGAAGTTTCAATTTTCATATGTAGTTTATTTGATAGGATTAATTTAACTATTGAGAAAGATCTTTCCACATCCACCGATAAATAAGGCGCGAACTGTGTTTTAAATTTAAATTCAAAACTGTTATTTTTAGAAAGAAAGTCAATAATATAAGGATTTTTTATTTTTTGAGAACTGAGCCTTTTAAACTTTTTTCAACTTCCTTAATAATATCATAACTGTCTTGACTTTTAATTTTTTATCCTGGAATTTAATAATACATTCAGGAATTTTGTATTTAAGTATCGATAGTAGTTTACCAATTTTTTGTTTTAAAACATTTTTATAAAATGTATTTTTTGATTCTTTTTCGTTTAAGAAAGTTTTAACTAAATAAAAGTTTTTCAAATAATAAAAATCTGCATTTAACCATGTACTAAATCGAACGTAACAATCTTTTCACAGAGAAATCGTTAAGCAATTGGCTAAACAAGTTATATGATAAATGTTTTTGAATAATCCGGTTTCTTTTATAGTTCTAACACATTTATTATGTATTAGCTTGATCACTTAAAATTAGCCAGGGAATTTTATAATTTTTAATAAAGAATTGGCAATGATTTTAAAATTTATTTTGAAAGATTAGAATTATTTGAAGGCTCATAAAGTTCTGAAGTATAAAATAACATTGCTTTTGATTCTTCGCCATTTATTTACCATTTCGCCATACCTACAAAAATATTTTCCAGTGATCTACTATAAATATTTCGAGTTTCGTCAATCACTAAATAAATATGATGGCTTCTTATTTTTAGCTCACTTTGTAAAAGTCAGCTATTGGATTTGCAATGTCTGTCTGTCTGTCCGTCCGTCTGTCCGTCCGTCCGTAGACAGGTCTCTATATTTATTAAGGAATTTTTTTGTTATGTTTATTAAGGGATTTTTTTAAAAAATAGACTCCTATCGACAAAAAAGACTCCTATATTCAAAAAATCATTGTTAAAATGACTTCTATCTGGCTAAAAATGGGCTTAAAATAGGACAAAAAATGCGTTTTAAAGGCTAAAAATGGGTTTTACAAGTCTAAAAATTAACTATTTGTTTGTTAAAATGGCTTTAAAATATTCAAAAATTGCGTTAAAATCTATTAAGTAATGGTAAAAATAGGATAAAATAGATCAAATATTGTTAAAATAACATTAGTAAAACTATTTCGAGTTAAAACCAATCACACGCGTAATCATATTCGCTCATATAATACTTTTTAGTGATCGCTTAACAACAATTTATGTGATGTTTACTCAACGAGAGCTAAAACACAAATGAATCAAAACTCATAATACACTCACTGCAGTGCTATTTCCAACAATATATTATAAAAATATAAATTTTTTTCATTAGAACAATATTCAGTAAAATTTATATTTGCTTAAAAACAAAAGAAAAATATAGTTGTGCAAAAAAAGTTCAATTGTTTTAATTAATAACTTAAAATTAATAAATATTATAGCTCTTGACGGGTGTATGTTTTATTATCATTAACCATCGAATAGATTTCTCCAACACTCTTAATAATTAATAAACAAAATATACATAAATTACAATTATATGCAAAACACGTGTATATAATTGTAATAAAGTTATTGTTATAAACAAATTGTTCATAAAATACGTTCTTATAAACTGGGTTTAATACAAAAAATTAGCAAAATTATTAAAGTCGGGTCGATTATGGTTATTTCTTTAAATTCGAGCATTATAGTCAAATTCGGGTAAAATCGAGCAAAATCGGGAATACCCAATTTATCCCATTCCTGATTATTAATACACAAATACTTGAATTATAATATTGAATTAGCTTTATATAAGAATGCATATTTTTAGACTTTTCAATTATTTGGAAGATCATTCTAAATTGTATTTTTAATTAATTGAAAAGTCAAAAATTATTTTGTACAAAATAGTGTTGTTTTGATTTTTGAAAATTAAAATTAAAATCAAAAATAATTTTGTATTTTAATTTTGATTAATCAAAGATTAATCAAAATTAAAATACAATCAAAATGAAAAGTTTAACTAAAATCAAAATCAAAATACAATCAAAATAGATAAACCTTCTGAAAATACAATCAAAATACAATTAAAATTATAAAAATTTTGAAAAATCAAAATCAAATTAAAAATCATAAATAATTTTGATTTTAGTCAGATGGAGCTAGACCGCACTCAGGGACTAAACTAACGCCTAATGAATTCAGGGCAACAAAGATTTATAGATATCAATTCTTATTTTTCAATCATTCTTACATAGATTTTTGAGTAATTATACAGTCATATGACACAAATTATATTTCTTATATCTTTATTTAAAACATTTGTTTAATAATACGTGAATTTGTCCAAAATTATAATTAAATACTAATTAAATGTTCAATAATTGGTGATATCGTCATTTCCAAAATATTTTCATTTAATATATTATGAGATAATAATATTTTGCATCCTTCCTCTGTGCTTAAAGAATCCCGTTTTATGCGTTACTTCCCAACAAAAATGTTTAATTAATGGGGAAAATCGGATCGAAAAGCATTAATATTCATTTAAAATATTACTGTGTAAAACATTGTCTCATACTTACTTTATGTTCATAATAAATTTTGTTTTAACTGATTAAGGAGTGAAAATATTCTAATATATTTAGATATATTAAATTGACGCATATATAAACAACCAAAAAATTACTTTTAGGTTAAAAAAGTTATTAGCGCGCAAATAGGCATTGGGGTCGGTTTTATACCACTTTCCACTGAAGTTTTAAATTGTACTTTTTGGTCATCATTACATTTGGACATGTGTTCACTTTGTCTTCTTCAATATCATTCTCTTTCTTCAATTTACATAATTGAACCAAACTGTGCTGTTCTAACGTTTCTTGAATTCGTAAAAATTCTTACCAAATACATTTCGATTCACACTGCCAAACCTTTAATTAACAAATATGTACCTTAATAAGATGACGACGACAAAGCCATCAGTTGTTCATATGATTTTATATCTTAATTTCCCTCTAAAAAATAAAATTCTGCTTGTGTTGCAAACCAATGGATTGTTTGTGCGTGAAATTCAATCTCTGATCGAATCGCAATTTTAGACAATTACAGTCATCAAAGAAAAAGGTGGTAGACTGGCAGCGATTTAAAAGATAAAAGGCGTTGACGACGTTATAGGTGTCAGTAGATTCATAAAATTAGTGAAAAAGTTTTTTTTGACAGTACAATCATTAAAATATTATCAGTTTGATGGACAGTTTGATAAGATAATTACTATATAATAGCATATCAAAACCAGATTATCGAAAATAAATTCTCGTTTATTAAAATATAATGTTACATTTTATTTCAGGTTTTGATGGCATTACTATTAAATAGTAAATTTATAATTTCAAAAATAAATATTTTTAATGGTTATAATTATTTAAAATATTTACATTATAAACTATTTGTTCGAATATTGTTATATTTTGCTCGTGATTGCAAGAGAAATTCATTTACATTAATGAGACAATAATATTATAACATATAATATAAGCTAATCATATAAATATAAATAAATATAAACATTGTATTAATTAAACGTAAATGTTAATTATATAAGTATTTTAATTAAATTTTAATGTCATTCGTATATATTCTCCAGAATATAAATCAATAAACATATTAAAATGATATGCTTCAGTGTCAATAAATTTTAATGTATTTTTCATTTTATCCGAAATCAAAGTAATATTTTTTCATTATTCATAATAAGTAAATTCATATATTTTTATTTAAGTTTATTTTTTAGTTTATTTATAAATATAACAATTTTGAATTCATTGCATTTTAATATTTTAGTAATGTTTATGATTTTATGGAAAACTAAATAAAGAACCGCTAATAAATTAAAAAATAAAATTCTTTAAAAATTTTAGAATTCTCAAAAAGAAAATAAATGTTAGATTTAATATAATTATAATACGAATGTAATTCAATTTATTGAATATTTTTTTGAATGAAAAAAGGGATATTCCAGTAACCATTGAATACAAACCTCCGATATAGCAAATTAAATCTTTAAATGTTTGTGATTCCGTTTCATCGTATGATAATATCGGATTTCTAATATCATAATAAACTCTCACTCTATTTATTTTGTAGTATGGATTATTTAGATTATTTATTGAGGTTATATGTAATTGATTTTCTATACAATCTTTGGGACAAATTTTTTCACATTTATTTGAGATATTAAAGAGATAATACTTTGTGTCAATATTTTGCGATTTCAAAGAATTCATATTCTTTTTGACCGAACAATAAGAATAATTAGTGATATAATCGTCGTCATCAATAATTATATTGTTAAAAAACCAAATTTGACAATTATTAATTCGAGATGTTTTTAAAATAATACAATTTCTTACACATTGTTGACGAGATTTAGAATAGAAATATTTTGCACTTCTTTTATCATAAAAATTACAGTTTGATTCGTATGGAAATTTCAAATATATTTTCGAAATATGAGTAATACCAACAAATGAATCTCTGGAGTCGTTTTTAAATAAATCAATATATATTGGCTTAAAAGATAAAAAAGTTTGAGAGCTTTGAATATATTGAACTAAATTCATTTTATGCCTGAATGTAATTTTAATAAACATTTTTTTCATAAATGGCTTCGATAATAACGGTTGGAAACTATTTTTCTTTGATGATAATAATATTATACACTTAAGAAACATACTGTTTTCTTTATTATAAAGAAACCTATAGGCATATAATTCATGAAATAATTCATCTGAATATTCACCAAATATATTATACGAGTTATTGTATTCACCATAAAATTGAAAAAGAAAATTCAATTTACTAAATGCTTTGTTATATTTATTTAAAAGCTCAGAATTTTTCCAATTGTTTTTAGTTTTATTTAATTTAAATATGATCTCCTCTTTTTCGATTATACTTTCGAAGTCTGAATATTTATTTGGGAAACTAGTTGTAATGGTATCAAAAAATAATTTATCATAATTATTATCCATTATTACACAAAGTGAAACAGCAGGTATGGGCACTTTATCTTCACATGAATGCTTAACTGATATTTTAATATTGCTCTCAAAATGAAAATAATTGTAAATTTCAAATAATGGATGAATGATTAAATAATACCAAATAATTAATAAATACAACAATAACTAAAATAATTTTTAAATTTATTCAAAATAATTGCATATATATTTTTATTAAAATTTCTTACCTTTAATTTGCTTCTAAAATAAACTAAAGATTTAATCAATTTTTCAGTTTTCCCATATAATTTAAAAAATCTAATTTTGTTGATAACCATCGATAAAGCAAACGATAATTTTTCTTTGATGTCAATAAACGATAAACCATTCCATAAACCGATTAAACCTCCAATCGTTGTTAAATATTGATTAAAAATTATAAGTGGATTGTAATTATAATATATATAATAATCTTCATGAAAAGCCGAAAAGAAATTATTATAATTAAAATATTGGAGGATTTGTTGCTAAATAATTAAATAACTTTATTTAAATATCATTTAAATTCATTAATTTTATAAATATAATTTGGAAAATTTATATATTTTGTAAACCTATAATGTCTTTTCTTTAGCAATTTTGGGACAATTATACAATATTTTATATGCAAGACTCTTATATATTATTGTGTTAAAAGTAGTGTTGTTTCGCTTTTTGAAAGTTAAAAGTAAAAACGAAATTTTCATTGACCTTTACCTACGCTTAAGCGAAAGTGTTATACAATTGAAATAAAAAATATAAACAAAAGCGAAAGTGAAAGTAAGTTAAATTAAAAAAAGATATGAAAGCAGAAGCGAAACTAAGTTTAATTTAAATTAAAATAGAAAGCAAAAGTTAAATACAATTGAAATTTAAATGAATTAATTTTCCTTTTCTTTGAAAATTATATTAAAAAGCGAAATAAAAAAGCAAAAGTAAAATTAACTTTTCAATAAAACTTTCACTTCAAGCAAAAGCAAAGTGATATGTAGTTTTTAAACAAAAGCAAAAGTGAAATAAAGCAAAATGAAAATAATTTTCGGAAGCACAAGTGAAAGTCAATTGAAATTAAAATTGTGTTTGAAAGCGAAAGTGAAAGTAAGCGAAAATTTAAAAAATTTAAAAAGCAAAAGCGAGACAATTTAAATCAAAAATTTAAAATTGAACAACACTATTTGCAAGTTGCTTGAATAAACAAATATAAAATAAATAATTTATAACTTACATTAATTGATAAAGTATTATCTAAATTAAACTAGTAAATAGACCCCCGATTTATCCGGCCCCCGCGGGCTCCCGATAATATAAGGCCGGATTCGGTCCTAATAATAAAAAATTCGGACCGGTTTGGGCTTTGAAATTTCACTAATTATCGAATAATGGATTTTTAAATATTTTAGGAATCATAAAAATTAAAAATTAACGTTTTCGTTTAGTAATTGTTAAAATATTATAAGCAAATGACTAAAAATCAAACAAAACCTTTTAAAGTGGATAATCAATCGTTTTAATGTAATTTTGTGAAGATTTTTAAATAAAATATTTTTTTACGTAATTAGTTGAATCGGGCGTAATCGGGTCGGGCTTTTGACTTTAGGAATTAATCGGGCTCTCATTATGGTATGATAAATAAAATATAACTTACATTAACCGATAAATTAAAACCAGTATACGATTTAATTAAATTTGTTTTTACTAATTCATTGCTTTGTTTATAATTTAAATAAATATTTAGTGGATTATAAAATGTATCAGCAATTATGAATATCTCCTCATTACACGGTATTAAACATATGTTTTTGCAGTATATTTGATTATTTAGTGAAACTTGTTTATTAATTTCTTTACTTTTTTGTTCGTTGCAAAATAAATGCTTTTTAAGTATAGTTTGGTCAATTATGAGTATAACATTAGAACCATTTGACGGAATACATGAATGTTTTCTATAATAATATTTTATGATACAATCATTTATACATTGATCACGTGATTTATTAAAATATTCTCTACAATTAGTTTCATATGGTGGCGGCAATCGCTTTACTCTTATTTTGTCTAATTTGGACAGAATATTTGCTGAATTTCTCATAGATATTTCTTCAATATTAGGATCATTATCGATATTGTTTACAGGTTTAATATTGTATGTGTAGTTTAGATTTTTAAAATTTGAATAAAACCAAATTTCTATAAAATATAGAAATTGTCCATAAAGTTTAAATGTAAGGCTTTTATTGGAATTTTGATATGTTCTTCCATTTAAATTTCCCATTACTGTATAACAAATCTTATTTACATGTTTTGTTAAAAATGGAAATTCTTTGTTTTTGCATTCAATAAACTCATTAATATTAGATTTAGTTGATATAACAAAACAATCGAACTTAAATTGTTTGAGAATTTCTTCAGTATTTAATTGATTATTATTAAATGTTTCATCTAATTTTTTGCATATAGAAATCGCTGGTATTTCGTTAACCGATATAATTCCATTGATTTCTAAAAGAGATCTTTGAATAGCAGTAACGTAAGTATTAAAAGATAAATAATTAATTGTCATTTCAAAAGATTGATAATTAAATCCAATCAAACAAATGATATTAAAGTACAATTTCCATTTAATTTCATATAATATATCCATAAATAATGTTAATTTTTGAAGAAAATAAACTACAAAATACATTAAAATTGTATTTCTTGTATTTTCTAGTTTTTCATTAAACAATTTATAAACGCGTAAAAATAAATTTTTAACTTTCAATAATATTTTCATAAATATTTTATACATATCAATGACTGCCACACCCATCCATAAACCCAATAATCCTCCAATATTTGATGCCAAAGACACGAAACTATATACGGATTTTAAATTGTAATTTTTGACAGGTGTTAGTCTAGGTTTAATTACAAAAGTTGAAAATTGATTTCTTTTATATTCATCAACAACTTTTGTATTCCTATTGTGTTTTCCTTTCAAATTTACTTCAAATGATTTATTTTTAGTTATATAGTCACCAATAAAAGTAAAATCATAATATTCTTGATGACAATCTATCTTACAATAATTGCAGTTTATTTTCACGATACTATTATTTAATGGTTTATCACAAAATTTAATTCTTTTAATTTTAGATTCCTTGCGAATGATTATCTCATGATTAAAATATTCATAATTTCTTTGATGAATATGATGTGGAAAGCATTGAAAATAATCAAAAATGTGTTTATTAAAACACCTTTCCATACAATCATCAAAATAATAATACTTGTCTTTATCAATACTTATGCCACAATCAGTACTGTGTGGTGATTCTAAAGAATTAACTATAGTTCTGCTATAGGTATTCGTGCCTAAAAAAGGACTAAACTTATTATAAGCTGTTTGCAACGAATTTGGTGAATGAATTGCAAAATGAGATATTATGTTATTTCTATGCAAGAAAAATATTTTATTATTAATAATATTTATTAAAATCAACTTTTATTTTTGCTAAAACAGCAGCAATTTTACAAATAAAACATTTAAAAAAATAATAATAATATATGATTGGATTATTTGACATTAACCAAAAGATTTTAGAAGTAATTTCCGAATTTTAAAAAAATTATTGCTACTTACACATTGTTAACGTAATTAAATTCGTAACACGAATTCATACTCAATATGTAACTATTATTAAATGAAATCTCAAAATGACTGATTCTTTCAATATTTCCTGGAAATCTGTATAAATCTAGAAACAATTCTTTTTTCTGAAAGTAAGTGAAGCATTTTTGTAAATTTTTAAACATAAACGATTGAACATCAGTTGCAATGTCTTTACAATCAATAACATTCGAATTATTTAATAAATGTATTTTGCAATATATAGCGTCTTTATTTATTATTCTAGAAAATGAATTGCTTTTTAAAGAATATTCATATTTTGAAATTTCATCAAAGAAGCAATTACTGATGATATAAAAACAAATAGTCACTGATGGCAATCCTTTATTTTGATCATATGTTAAATCCAAACTGACTCGAAATGGAAATAAAAGATAGTTTATTGTGACGCATATTATTTGATAAAACATCACAGATAAGCATAGAAGTTTAATAATAATTCTGAACATATCTTTTAAAAATCTACCATAATATAATAAATTCATGATTAATGATATCGATTAAAATTAATTATTAATTAAAAATATATCTATATCACCAATTTAGATAGATTTTTATTTAAACACTTTTAAATAATAGTAGTTTACTCTTAATAATACCCAAATTCTATTTTACAATATATTCTTAATAATAACCTTTTGTTAGTTACTTTAAATAAGTGAAGTTTAATTTTAATCAGCTTTATATTAGTTATCTATTTACTTAAAAATCAATTGGACAATATTACTGTAAATGATTAGAGTTTTTCTATTATAACTCAATATTCTTATTACATATATTTGACAAATGTTAATGATATGGTAAATTTAAAGATTATTACTGTCATTATAGAATTTGCGTAATTTATTTATTTAGTGTTAAATTAATTTTATGCAAAAACATTATGTTAATTTGATTTTTTTGCATATAAATTGTTACGTTTCCGATATCTCTTCTATATCCATACTAACATTTAAAAACTTTAAGTAGAAATAACGTTGATTTTTACTAAACCAAGAATTTAAGATTCTTGTAGATTGATTTAAGAAGAAAATTTTCAAATGTTATTTTAAAAGACTTTTATTAATTTTTTTTTAAAAAAGTCATTTTTAGTTTAATAAAGAACAAAATCTTATAAAGAAAATTCTAGTTTTTATTTTGCATTTTTATAAAAAAAAAGAAAATTCTAATTAATTTCTCAAATAAGCTTTTCGATATATTTTATTCATAACATTAAATTTTAAGTAATGTATTACTTTTAATACACTTAGTGTTTGCTTTCCATTGCCTTAATGATCAATTTGTCAATAATACTGTAAATGTTGAAAGTTTTACTATTTTGAATAATTATATATATCTTTTGTGTAAATTAACATACGTTAATGAAATAGTAAACACCAATTCATTTACTTGTCTTTATTGAATTTACTTTACTTTGTATACTAAAAACAAAATTAATTTTATGCTTACATTTTTTATAAATTGATATTTACATAATAATTGTAACGTTTCCTCAATATCTATTATATTCATCTCAATCGCTAACATTTAAAAACAAGAAGTAAAATTAAAGGTTTTAAAAACAAAAGTTTAGGAAATTAACACTTCAACAGTAACACTAATAAAATAACGATTTAAGGTATTATGGGATAATAACTTTTTGATGCCTTTCACAGTGCTTTGCGCATCACGTTTTATGCGCAACACCCCTAAGTATAAACTCGTCTTGCTATA
>JAQGAW010002857.1:0-13934 GCA_034698025.1 Phthiracarus crinitus | reverse complement strand
AAAAATTAAAAAATCAGCATAAAGTGCCTGATGATGACTAGAGTGCAAGTCGAAACGTTGCGCAAAAATATTAAAAACGTTATACTGTCGATGATATAAATATATATATAGTTGAGAAAATATATATAGAAGTTTTGCCAAAAATTAAAACTTCTTTAAAATCCCTTAAAAAGAAAAATTACCTTAATAAATATAAAGATTGCACATACGTACAAACAATGTCAATTGAGTCAATAATTTGATTTTTAAAAAATTCGTCCTTATTTCAAATGCGATTTTCAGAAATGAAACATGAAATAAACATGTTTTCAAAATAAGGCAAAATTTCAAACTTAAGGTACATTTCGAGAAAAACAAGTTATTTTATATGCGTTATAAGTTTTATAAGATTATATATAATGATAATATCTTTTTAATCTAAAAAAACAACTTTTACTTTAATGTTTTATATCTTCATGTTTTTTAAATTTAAATATTAATGTAAAACTTGTTTTATAAGTAAACAATCTATTAAATAATTAAATTAGTAAATCAGAATTATCTTTACATTTCATTTTAAGTCTAAAACTGTTTACTTGGATTTATTTAAGTAGAATGTATTTCTTATTCATTTTAATCAATATATACTTTTTATTGCAAAATTTATCAGTAGTTTGCTTTAATCGAAGAATTACATGCGATATTAAGCGATTCGATAATTGCGCATCAAATGTGATTAAGTTGGGTAATCCATTGCTTAGATTTGATGAAGACAGGGATAGTCTCGATATTTTTTGCAGGTAACTGTTATTAATTCCCGAGTTTTCCCGTATACCCATCACCCCAAAAGTTGAAAGTTAAACACCCATCCAAAACTTTGAGAACAATCTTAAAGGACAATTAAATTTTTGCTATCCCATTAAATTTACTTCGTTTTATTTTTCCAGTGGTTTAGGATTTCGGCGAAATAAAATTCGAAAAACTGAGTTTCTAACCGACCTTTGAATTTTACAAAAGCCGAAAGTATACCCTATGCCTACTAGACCATCAGAATATCATTTAATTATTAACTTTAAATTAAAAAATCTTAATTTAATTATCACATAAATTTTTAATCGAATTTGAAGTGAATTACCAAAAAACATAAAATGCATGATGGATTATAATAAAAGATGTTTGGACACATTTCCGCGACACGCGTCGAGTTTATATATATTTAATGTTATCAAACATTTCAAAAACCTTTGTGATTCGAGAAATTTAAGTAATACAGTCTATTATTATCACAATTCAAGTTACTTTTACCAGAGACTAACTCAAGAGAGTAATTTAAGCAACTTAAAACAGTAGGTAATTATGATTTAAAATGTTCTTTATTTAAGCACTGAATTATAAAATTTTTAACTGTTTATTAGAGTAACTAAATAAACTATCCTTATATATTTAAGATATTATAAAAGTTCTTTTTAAACATTTTATAATCTTTTGCAGACTATAACTAAAATTTGATAGTTTTTGGGGTATCAATGTTTCATTCAAAATAGTATAAATTGTTGATCAATTTTGTTAAACAAGATAAATTAAGATAATTATCAGATCCTTGAAACAACTTAATTAAGTCAAATATAATAACTGGTTTCAAAATATATTCATTAAATTTTTGGCATAATCGTCAAGACATTAATATTGATTACATTGAATAATAATATTAGGCTTATATAATAAAATATTTTGTAGGCTTTTAATTAACAATAAAAACTTAGTAAAATACAACAAAATTAGAATTCAATATATTATTGTTTGTAAATAATGAATTTAATATTTTAGGACACTATATAAAAATAAAATAAAATAAAATAAATTCCGTTTGTTAAAAATTCATTAATTTTTTTAATTTCATCATTTCATTAGTTACTTATTGGTTAGCTGTACGAATAGCGTTAAGTATAAATTAGATCAGTGTAGCATAGATTGGATAAACTCTGTTGCATTAGTTTCAAAACGAAATGAAAACAAATCAAAAATACCTCTATTATGTTGGTACGTATATCTTTAGTATGTTAAATCTTAAGTGTTTATTAAGATGTTGCCCGGTAGGAGTTCTTGGATCCGACCCGTACCGGCATATCTTAAATTTAACCTGAACATAACAGAGAAATATATGAACTACCCGGACGGGACCGATAAGAAACCCTAAATCCCGACAATTTACAGAAGAAATTGGTAAAAAACGCGTAACAATCGAAAAACAAAACTTGTATCAAAAGTAATGAAATCTATGTGATTAAAAGTCATTTTAAAACTACTAATACATTACTAATTAAATTGTTGAATATATAAGATGCTTATTAAATTCTTATTTGACGTTAAATAAAGACAAAATTCATATATAATCTTTATCGGGTTTTCGGTTTCAATCGGGTTAACCGATAAAAAATTTATTTAACCGACCCGAACCGAGTAATGGTAAATAGTAACCCTAACAGGACCGATAAGAAACCCCACGTGTAAAACCGTCGGGTTAACTGACCCGTTAACATCTTTAGTCTTTATTTAGCCTTTAAATCTATTTTGAAAATTTTTGCTCAAAGTTTGTTTTATAATTAGATAAGCTTCACATTAAACATATGTCAAGCTTAGCTTAACAGAACTACTTGTTAATTACGATTATAAACGAAATGCACATAAATGTGCTTAAATTATTTTAACAATAGTTACCACTGGATATTTAAAAGATGTTTAATTGAAACGATTAAAGAAGAATCGAGACTTAAAAGAATATGCACAGAAATACATGCGATGGAATTTGTTATCCCAGTTATGTCAATGTCAGAAAGTTTTATTAAATATCTGTGCAACAATTATACGGATGGATCGAACAAATGTAAAGATTTATTTTCTTTTACGGTTCTGAATAAAACAGTATCGCATAACAGTGGATATAAAACAATATTTCCACCATTAATTGATATATTACAAAGTTTATAAGAATAGATAAATAATTGTGTCGCAATTAATTTTAATTGTATGAAACTTATGCTAATTTGAACGTGTTATATTCCCTTATTTTTTATACTAATTTTGTTTTTCTAAATAAAATAATTCGTATTAAATTTTAGCTCATTTTGAAAAAATGAAAAAAAAACATTTTTAACCCTCCAGTGGAATCGTTCTCCAACTTCCACATTAAGTACTTGTGGCAGAGTTTTTGTGTAATGCACTGAAGTCAGCTCCCAGTTGGCGCATACGCAAAAATTTTTCTGCCACCATTCCAGCTACTTATTTACATAGTAAAAAGTTTTTCTGCCACGATTCTAGTTGGTGGGCATAAATAGGGGAAAATTTTAACTGTAGCGTTACTTTTGCCTGATTCTATACAGACATACCATAAAACAAACTTTACAGTATAATTGCATTGAATGTTATACAAAAAGGGGGAATGAAATTTAGGTATTGATTTAAATAAAAATTAATAATTTTGGAAATAAAATAAATTTTCGGCTAATTTTTGGTAAAACAATTTGCAAATATATAATTGAGGAATAGATAAAATTAAATAGTGATGTGAATTACATTTTTGAAAATATTAACACTCGAAGTGGCGGTGGCAGGAAATCTTGCCACGTTTCTTCTGGAGGGTTAAAAAGGTTTTCCATTACTGATTTTTGAAAGCCTAAGGTATACCCATAACCCCTAGACCATCAGAATTCCATTTAATTATTACTTTAAATTAAAAAATTATTTGTTTCACTTTATTAAGTAAAATAAAAATTTAATAGCCAAAAAAACATTATTGAAACTAATTTGTATTTTAAATAAATCACACGAAGACAGTAAGACATTTAAAGATATTTTCAAATTAAACTATTCCTAACTTCGAACTGTTTATCTTCTTAAGGTGGCTATCATTCTATTTTATTTTACTTTATTTGTTTCTAGCTTTCGGTTGAAAACAATTAATGCTTAATCGAAACGGTATATTTTACACTTTATCACAAATTATTAATGCTAGCCTTTATCACAAATATTATTTTTAAGGGTTTTATTTTTGCCAATATATTATTTATAAACTATTTCTAGCATCGATAATACAAATTAAAATGATATTAAATATTAAAAATAGCAATAATTTCTATTTAATTATGAAAAAATAAAATATATATAACTAAAATTAACATAAAGTTTTAACTTTTTAATCAATATCTAATTTATTTTTTATTTATGTATTTTCACATTTTAACGAAAACTTCGAGAAAACAAAAATAGTATATGTTATGTGCCATATCATGAGTTCACGCGATAGTCTCAAGTTTAGGTTAATAATCATGCTTTTGTTATGTTAGTCACTAGTTTTTGTATTACTAATCGATTTGTTTAATGTTTTAGCTTTTAAACTCTTAATATTATTTAACGATTTAATATGCTTTTATTGTGTAAATCGTTAGTCGTGTTTTTGTAAGCGAACTGAAAAGTCGCAATCATTATTAAGTAAACGATTCGAGTAATAAAACTAATTTGATTATCGATAAAAGTGTTTCAAATTATTTAAATTGATTAATAGCGAAGAAAGCTTATTAAATCATAAATCGATTGCTAAGAAACAATTCAGCAAATCGATCAGCATTTAAATCATAAAACGGTAATTGAGTTTTAATTAATACGATTCAGGTAACAATAAGATCGAGTGATCGGTTGCGTTCAGCACATCATTCGATATCGGGTTTGTTTGGTTATAGCGATCATTTCTGAGTGCACACCCCTTGTCCGGCTATTACCGCGTTAAAGCCGAACAGCACTCAACATTATATATAAATCGCATAATTTGTCTGTTTGTCTGTCTGTCCTTAAATAGGCTTCTTCCCTGTTAGTGACACCATATCGTCACATATATCTAGGGAATCAACTGGAAGGTAAGGAATCAAATCGTAGGTTTTGGATGAGTTGGCCCCTATGTGTGTTAGGTTAGGAAAAACTTAACATTTGACAATTAACGCCTCTACAGTTGCATTCAGCTTGAAAATCTGTGAAAAATTGAGTTGTCTCATCCAATCCATGACTAGAGTAAAAAATCTTATATTCTTTCTGATAATTGTGGCTATATGGGAAGTGGAGGGTTCGTATGGTAATTGGTGGGTTTGGTAAGATAGTTGTGTTCAGGTGGTGCGTTTGGGTTGGGATTTGTGGGTTTGGATTGGGAGTGGTGAGCTTAGTTTGTGAGTTGTGTGGTCCAGTGGGGCTGTGGAAAGGTCAGACTGGATATTGTGAAGGTCTGGTTGAGGTTTATGGTGAAGCGTTTGGTTAGCTTATGGTAGAGCAATGGTGGGGTATTTATTCGACTTTCAAACCATATTCTCCTGACTAAGTCATGATAAAATGTAAGCTAATAAAAAATTAATTTTATGAAAAATTTAAATTAATTTAACTGCTGTTTATACCTTAGCGCTCATTATTAAATATCTATTAACATAGTTTTTATTAAAAAAATAATGTGATTAAAAAAATATTTAAATTTTAGCTTATAAATTGAAATTACCGCAAATAATATGGAATATAATTTTGGCAAGTTTTTCGATAATTGGTACTTTGAGGACATTACCGGAAATGATCCTTGTTATCAGTATAATAATAAATTGCAACAAAATTTTTTAATCTGACTGTTTAAAAGCAGATATATCGATTTGACATTGTACGTCCGTCTGTTCGTAACACCCTAGAAAAAGACTCCTATCCTCAAAATAGACTCCTATCATAAAAAAATTAAAATAGAGTGGCATCAGCCATTAATGTCTTAATATATCAAAGAATTACTAAAAATCAAACAGTAAAGTCAAATATTATGACCGTACGATCTTGTTTTAAAAATAAATAACAAAACAATTGTTTTAAAAACATTTGGTTTCTCTTACTCGATTTGTTCCAACAGCTTTATCACAAAAGTAAATGAAACGAGTCTATGGACGTTACTGTTTGTGCTGTCAAAAGCGCCAGAACTGTGACACGCTATTCATTGTTGCGCCCAAACAAAAACTAGCATTTCTTCATTGGTTTCATCACATCACTGTTTTGGTATTAATGTGAGTTCAATTCAACATATTCGAGTTAAAAAATATGGATAAAACTTAGTGATAAAAATAAGGGATAAAAATTTTTTTATTTTGGAATTTCTTGCTTAAAAATTTTTAAGGATTCTATTAATGTTTTTTCGGAAATCAAATGACCATTTATCGCCTGTTTCAATCATCTGCATAGGTTGCATTAATACATATGGTAAACCATCAGCTATTCTTCTCGATAAATAATCATCACAACAGTGAATACAATTTTTTGTTATATCTCTCATATAAGGAAAATAGAATCTTTCCTTTAATCGGCTATTTGTTCTTAAAATTCCCCGTTTCCGGCGCTTATATGGTCGTGATGCATAAACAAAACATGTCTTATAAGACTATCGGATATTTCTAGTACCTTTATTCCATCTAATATTTTTTACAACAATTTATCTTCAGTGATACATTTCTCAGTTTCCGACTCATCTTTCATTTTATCTAATATTTATTTTATTCTTTCATCTTTATTCTATTCAAAAATATATTCATCTTAAGTTATAGCAAATGATGGTTCCAAATCAGCAGGCTATGCTAATTTATAAGTAATTACATCAAATTCATTATCCAGTTTTACTCAAACAGGGTGTCACGAAAGATAGTCAAAATCATCCATATATTTCCCAGGTCTATGAAATTCTGAAACAATAATTCAACATCTACTAAGTCTCCCAGATTATATTTCCTTTGTCATAAGCCACTTTATTGTAATATGGTCTGTCACTTGTTTAAATATCTTCCCGTCTAGGTAATGTCTAAATTTGTTCAGTAACTGAATATCGTTTCTATGCATTGTTAAAAAGACGACTGGAATACTCGATAGGATGCCATTTCTTATTATTTTGTAATTGATACAGAATCCCTCCAATTCAGACTAGACAAGCATCAGTTCTTATTTCAGTTTCAGCCTTTTCATTGTAATGCACTAAGATTGGTGTGAAAAAAATAATCTGTTTTTAAATTCATCGAAAGATCATTTCAATTTTGATCATTAGAATTCAACATCATGTTTAGTTAAGATCGATATATATTTCATTATCTCAGCATAATTCGTATTATAATTTAGATAATATCCACATTTATCGAAGATCGCCATTCGGATATCGAAATCCTTCACACTTGCATGTTATTAGTGTTTTTATATTTCTTTTAGCAAAATCACTTGACATTAAAATTACCGACGCATCAGTTACAAACTAATATTTATCTTACATTAAATCAATCGTGACCTTTACTACTAGTATATACCAATCATTGTGACAACAAAAGTATGTTCGTTATCGTCCTCAATCACTTGTTCATTGACCGTTAATATCACAGAACACAACACAAACTAAAAGTCCCTTCAGTCTCATCACAACTTATCACACGTGCAATACTCAAATACTAAAAACTCTACATTAACAGTCAAAACTGTTTTTAAAATTTTTAGCTTTAGCGTTCTGTGCGGAGCATACATGACTCATTAGCTGTTTCGGGGTATCTTCAGTGTCATCGTGTGGACAATTGTTATGGAAGATGTGGTGTAGTATTTCATTTATTAAAATAACAAAACTAAAATTCAATATTGAAAGGATACTCTTTATGCTAATCGTGACGATTCAGTGAATTAATCGAAGCCAAAATCCTCGTCCGCTAAACTATAATTGAATATATCAATATTTTCTTTAAGTCGTTCTATATTAGTACTCGCAGGTATAACAATAACTCATCTCTGTATTTGCCATCGAAGTTTTACTTAACCCACTGTTTTTGAATACTTATTAGCGATTGTTTTAATGGTTTCGTCTTCTAAAACTGCTGGCTTATCTAAATTTCTATTTCGAGCACAGAGTGGTGATTATGCGGTAATTGTTATATTTCTTTCGCTGCAAAATTTTATTAACTTTTCTTGATTCAAATACGTATGACATTCCACTTGATTAGTGACAGGAATAAACTCTGCAACTTTTAAAACTCTTTCGATTTGCTGTTAATTAAAATTTGATACTCCGATAGACTTCGCTAAACCCAAACGCTTTACTTCTTCCAACTCCTTATACACATCTATGATATCATAATCACTTAATACAAATTCACAGTTCATTAGTTTATTTATGTCTGGATTATAGTCATCTCCCAAAACAATAGGCGTATGAAGAAGTAATAAATCCATATAATTCAGACTAGCTTTTAATAACTCTTCTTTTGCTATAATAAGATGTTAAAACTTTAGACACAAAAAATATATCTTCACGTTTAACTCTTCCATCATTTATAGCTTCATTAACTGTGTCGCCGACAATTTTCTCTGTTTTATAAGTGGAAGCAGAATCAAAGTGTCGATAACCGCAATCAATAGCATCATGTATTGATTCAATTTTCAATCCATATGTTCCCAAACCAATAATTGGCATTATATTGCCATCATTTAATTTTACATCAAAACCAGACATTATAACTATACAAAAATTAAATTATGTCCTATTAATGTGATTATAATACAACAGTCTGAAAGTAATGTCGCTATTTGTATGCTGAATGTGTTAGTTTATACTTTTGTCAAAATAATTTAGGCATACATTTTTTATGCTTACATGCACTTAGATTTGACATTAGTTTTCGAGATTAAATTTATCTTATAATATTTGATTATTCAACCGTTTAATCATTTCATAATATTCTAAACATAATTTCAAAAACTGCCAGTTTATCTAAATTACTATATCGCGCACAGAGCTATTACTTATTAAATTTTATTACATTTGTCCATTTATCCATCGGTACATTAGCTCTATGATTGATATCTGCACGTAAATTTGCAAATCTGTTAGAAAACACTATCAACATCTATATAAAAATGTATATGTATCTGTTAATTTTTAAATTTTTAAATATATCCATAGTGCCTGTTAATTTATCTGTTAATCAACTTAAAACTTAAAATTTAATGGATTTAATTAACAATATTAACTGTTTAAAAATTATTTAATTTTATTTATTTCAAACATGCAATTATTTTTGAAATGTTGTCTTTTAAGGTTGAAAAACTAAATAATTTGTTGTCAAAATTAGTCAATTTTTTGGGCTTTCTTTTTAAAGAAAAATAACACTAAAAAACATTTAAAAGAAGATTTTCGTAAAAAAATCAAATTTATATAGTCTAAGTCTGATGAGTTTTGAATTATTCCAGGCTTTTGAAAATTTACCGAATAAAACCTTTCAGCTAATTATGTTATCAGAATAAATTATTGATGTTTTAGTATAAAAGTTTTAATAAATAGTTAGACAATAAAACATTTGTCATTCATTTATCTAACTTTATTTTAAATACAATAAATAATTATAGTTTAAAAGGAAATACATAACTTAAACAACTTAAAATAAACAACCGAGAAAATTCTTTTCAACTAAATATTTTATTAGTAATATAAGTTCCGTATCAAAAATTTACGTCGATTAGTTTATAACATTTAAATAATATAGTAAATAAAGGATGTAACATAACACATACATCGCAATTAAGAGTATTCCAGACTAGGGTGGAAAAGGGGTCAACTTTCTACTTTGTAAAACTTATGAAAATATATTAACAAGGGTTAGTAAACTCGTCTAATTTAAACAATTTTTTGAAGGTTATTAAAGAATGCCATAAAACACTTCGGTTTGGTGGACATATTTTGGTTTGTATATCTTTTAATTTTAAAATTTTGGTATGGAGACTATTTTTTGACTTAAGTAGTGTTAACTAGAGCAGTTCCCATATTGAACAAATTGAACTATCTGTTTCATTTTTTGTTATACCTACTATTAACAACTTTTAAAGTTAATGTTCAAAATTTTATTAGAAAAAAGTATATTAATTCCAGAAATTATATGTATTATCCGGGATATCATATAAATAAAATTATCAGTATGATTATATCGTTTCAAATCATTTAAAACATGAAAACAATCTCATGCACGAGTTAACAATCTATTTTACTAATTTATGCTATTTTGAACATTATTAGTAGTTTACATAAATAAAAGATAACAAACATTTTGTATTTAAATTTAGTATTTGATATAATATTTCATAAATGTTTATATACCGGAAATATTTAAACTATATTTTTTTATTGAATGTTTTATCAGACTTTAGAATAAATGTACTGATACTGCCTATTATTTGTTAAATTAATATTCTTACTTGAGAATAGTGATGAGAGCTGGAGCTGATGTAGCTGAGCTAGCTGAATCTCGAGCTGAAATTCAGCTCTTGTTTTAGAGTTTTAGAGCTGACTTTTGTGCTTTTTTTAAAGTATTTTTGTGTTTACTGTTGAATTATGCATATAAATTTGACTCAAAATTAAAAAAAGATTTAATAAATAAATTAGGCATATAATAATGAGTCATTATAAGATTATTTTAATGTTTAGATAATATAATAAGTTAGTAAAATAAAATTTTTCTTGCAAAAAATAGATATAATGACAAATTCCAGCTCATCAGCTCATCTCAGCTCCGACATAGTCCAGCCCAATATAAACAAATAGTTTTGGTGTGAGAGGATAAAAACAAAAGTTATTTCGCGTACTGTACATATTCTATTACGGTATATATAGCTCTATTCGGTATATTTTTTTAGTATCGCTAAATACGAAGGCCAGACAAAAACTAATAAGTGAACTGTCAATAAGAATAAACGCTCATTATATTTCTAAACTTATCAGAGGATCAGAGGAAAGTATAAATTTTACAAAAGAAAAACTTAAACTAAAACAACTCTACTATAAATAATTTTTATATCGCTTGTATCAAAATTATAATAGAATATGAAGATTATAATCTACTTAATTATATTTAATTTAATCCATAATGAGTGTAACGCACAATTAAACAATAAAACAATTGACGAACGCGTTAATATGTTGGAAACAAAATTGAATAACTTTACAACAATTTTTAATTATAAATTTGAAAATTTTGAAAAAATGTTCGCCAAATTATCGCATCAACTATTTCAACAAAATAGTATTAAAGGTAAAGTAAATTTGGATTTTATTAACTTTTATTGTTAAACAACTTCATGTTATTCAATATAAACCCTGAAAACTTCTAAATTATAATAAGATTTTTCAATTTTCCATTATTAGGTTCACAAGTAACGCAACATTTTTCTAATTATTCAATTTACGATTCGAATGGTTTGAAAATGTTTTATAACTTATTTTTTTGTCAAAAATAAACTATTTTTTATTTCAGTTGACTCACAGAGTGATGGATCGCAATGTAAAGACTGGGCAACATTTCGAGATATAAAATGCATAAAAACATTCGAAATCTTTGGACTTCAAAATTTTGAGGACGCATTAAACGCGTGCAAACAAATCTCAAACGATTCAAACTTAATAACCATTTCTTCCGCAGAAGAATACCACTTTCTTACTAACTTTCTTTTCAATACAACTCGAGTCGTTGATAACGTATGGATAGCATCGAAATATATCGATAGTCAATATCGATGGGTTAACGGATTGAACCTAACCTTTTCTAATTGGGCGGAAGGGTATCCGAAAAACAAAACGGATAGCTGTGTGGAAATTAACTCAGATCCGGATTCTGTTGGGAAATGGATTGAGGTTTCATGTAAAAGACAAAATTTGGTGGTTTGTCAGAGATTACAACTGTGGTCTATGGATCATATGAAGGAATCGTTATTGAATCTTCAGGAAACTGTGGCTAATTTTAAACAAACTGAAGCATCATTAAAGCAAAATATGATTCCAATAGGTTTTATTTACGTTCAATTTCCGAACGAAAAGCCCCCAAAAGAAATCTGGCCGCGTATAACATGGGTTGAAATCACTTCTTCATACGCTGGCCTTTTCTTTCGTGCATTTGGTGGTAATTCTAGTTCATTTGGTATCCTTCAAGAAGAACATGTTCCACGAATAATAGCACACGAATCAATGCATATTCAAGATAATTATGTTTTGTCTTCTAATTTCTCAACAGGCGATTGGAGTAATTGGGTTTATACTGGAGATACATATGATTCAGCGAATTCTCATTCGTCCAAATTTTTAACGTCTGGCGGAGAAGTTCGTCCACGAAATACTGCTATTCGTGTTTGGAAAAGATCGAAATAATTTCTTTTAAATTTTATTAATTTAAATATCAATTAAACCTTATTTAATCAATATTTTTATTTAAACAGTGTTATTACTATTGGTTCGATTATATAAAATGTATTTTCTTTTGGAGACGTATAAAAATTTAAATTTTTAATCTTATTTAATAAATGACTTTGGATTAAATGTTTATAAAATTAAAATAATAAATTTAATTTTTCTTATTTCATATATATTCAATTTGAAACTGAAAACATTAAAAGAAATATTAATTTTTTAGCAATTATAGAACATAATTGAAATTAATTTTATTTTTATATTAATTGTTACTTATTAGCGCTGATGATAACATTGGTGCCAAAGCACTGCCCATAACATTATCCTTTTGCTCACTAAAACCAGTGCCATAATAGCATTCAGTGACAAAGTGTTCGCAATAATATTCCAGTAAATCGTACACTATTTCAGTATTCAGCTTCGAATAAGCAGATTTAAGAATATCGCTATAACTTCTCGGTTTCAAACCACGTCTTCGGGCGGCTATCACTAAATTATTGACACGAACCAAACTATTACCCGCAACTTCAACCAAACGCTGTCGTTTTATTATGCCCTTTCCTGTACCCATATTAACAAAATTGCTAACATAGCCATCGTCGAAATAAATAGCCCAATGATGGTAAATATTGCTTCGTATTTCTATTAAATCTCCAGCATTAGCTTTAAGATAACTCGCGTTCACAAAATTTTATCGCATTCATCCGATTCACTGCTTAAGTGATATATACTTTTTGTAATAATATCCGAAACCTCATCAGAAAACTTTTCGTACAATAATTGTCCGACTATTATACCGATCGATGTTGTTGTTGAAACTATTCTTAACTTTAAATTATAAGTAATAAATAGTAAGATAAAAATTTTGTTTATTAATATAGATATTTTCATGTCTACGTATTCGTTGAAAATGATATATTTTTTCGTTATATTTTCTGTTATTCTATTCATTTGTTTCGACATGTTTTAGTAACACGTATCACTATGTATAACTTTTTTCACAAGTGGTTCACAGGTTTTGTGAATATCATCTTAATTCACGCGTCAATTATTTTATTATTCACAAATAGTACGCATAGTTATTTTCAGCTTCTTTACTTCACATTAGAGAAAATAATATTTAATTTTAATCATTTCAAGTAAACCACTCAAAGAAAACTGGTTTTATTTATACGGTTATGGAACCATCGATTGTGGAAAATATAGTACACTTGATATATGGGTAGAAAAAACATTTTTTGATCACTAATTCATATACTGGTATGTCTGACGTATCACACGATGACACAGTTTCGCTAACAATTTACACAAATGCATCGAAATATGTATGAGTATATTCGTTAAATTTGTAA
This sequence comes from Phthiracarus crinitus, assembly GCA_034698025.1. NCBI lineage: Eukaryota > Metazoa > Arthropoda > Arachnida > Sarcoptiformes > Phthiracaridae > Phthiracarus > Phthiracarus crinitus. Next base: position 347 of record JAQGAW010002857.1, on the reverse strand, counting down.
AATAATCAATAAAATATTTTTAGGGTGTTCTGCATTATACCGGACGCATTGTTAGCGCGTTCAACTCACAACAATATGTAAATATATTACAAAGAACAAAAAAATACCTTTAAAGCTCAATAATAAAATTTATAAACCGATAAAAGCCTAACGAAACATCTAATTAAACAAGTAATGTTATTCCAAACTAAATTAACCTAACCTAATTTAACCTAACCTAACTAAACCTAAGCTAAGCTAAGCTAAGCTAGCTTAACCTTAACTTATCTTATCTTACCAAACCAAACCAAACCAAACCAAACCAAACCAAACCAAACCAAACCAAACCAAACCAAACCAAACCAAAC
>JAQGAW010002856.1:0-13935 GCA_034698025.1 Phthiracarus crinitus | reverse complement strand
GTGTTTATTGCAACATGAATCGAAAATTGCTTTTAAACAAAATACAAAAGTCAGCTCAAAGAGTTCGATATACCGAGTTCGATATACCGAGCTGGAGCTGAACGCTGAGCTGAGCTGGAGCTGAAAATATGTGAGCTGAGCTGATAAATTCAGCTCTAAAACTTTAAAAACACTTGCTGAATGTCAGCTCTAACTTAAGCTAGCTCAGCTCCAACAGCTCCAGCTTTCATCACTAGTATTGAAATTAAAAATTTAATTATAATACAAATTTAAAAAAAAGCTGAAAGTATTTATTCAACAAAGAGAGTCAAAAATATGATAGAAACTTGCTATTCCTGTATTTGCCTTGAAAAAATTTAGCTCACTTTAACTTTAAATCATAACAATCATGTCCCTGTATAATAGGTCAGTAACACAAAATATAGTTGCGTTTTTAACGTCAAGCGATGCAAAATTTATAACCGGAACCATTTTGGTTGCAGATGTTAAGTGGTGTAAAACCTTAAATTAAAAATTGAAAAAACATCTTTTACTAATTGAAGAATATGTCACAAATTAAATAATAATAAATTATTGGTCATACTATTTCTTATTAATCTTAGACAACTTTTACCATATATAATGAAGCATCACTTAAAATGGATTTAAATAAGAAAATGATTGTCAAAAATTTTAAAAATATCTTTAATATCATTTCTCAATATCATATTTTAAATTTGAATAGATTTTACATTTTAACTGAAAATTACTACTTAATAATACTCGAAACATATGGGTGGGTTTTAATTATATTTAATTGGGTTGGACTATATTTAATTCTTTCAAATCAACAAAATTTGAATCAAAAATTTATAAACTAATATAATACCATTGGAGATATAATAAGTCATTTAAATTGGTTGTCATTATATGCATTAATAATTTAAAATTCGTTAATAATTCATAAGTTAGAATATGAAAGTTTTAGTTAATATTTGATTTCTCACTTTTAAAGTTGTTAATTACTTCTTTCGTAATTTATTTTGACGTTTCGAAGGGTAATATTCACCACTTCTTTTTCAAAACTAAGTTTTTAAATGATGCACAGAATTTTTTAACTTTAAAGTCGTTAAACATTTAGGCATTGAGACTATCAGAGATATGCATTAAATTAGCATTAAAAATAAACATTTTTGAATATGCATCAATAAATCATAAAATTAAATTAAAGGTGTATACTGTCTAGGAGTACATATTTCTTGATTTTTATGGATATTATGAGTGGAATATTTTGTTTTTTAAATATTTTTATAATGAATCTACATTGTGTTAAAAATAAGGTAGACTTCACCCGCCATGCTTTGAATAAATTTTTCCAAAATGAATTATTATATAAAGTGATTCCGATAATAGTTACAAATAATGATTAATAATTTATATCTTTAAAAGCTTATAAATTAATGAATAAAACATTGAAAGTCTTAAGCTAATCAAATAATCGGATCAAGAATGACAAATCATGGCATTCGGTAATAAATTATTTTGAGGGTTGTTTATTTTTGATATATTTGTTTTAAAATTAGCGCTTTAATCATGATAGGCTAAAATATTTACATAGATTACGTTAGCATCCATTTGAATTTTTTTCTACTCTTAAGATGCACGTATTATTCAAATACAGTCCTTCCAGTATAAAAAGAATTTTTCTTAGATCGAATGATCGAGAGATTAATATGTTAAGATCTATTAAATATAACTAACTAATTACAAGTAGTTTTATATTCCCGGATTTTCCTGTTATTGAATATTTATAAGAGAAATCCCGGTAATGCACATATTTTGAATAATGTTCCCGTTTTTGCTATATTTAGAAAATAGCGGTTAAGACTAGAACAAAATTCAATAAGTATTCATTGTCGTTATAAATTTATTAGATTTTTTAATAAATATTAGACAACGATTTACCCAATCTATAATCTATAAACTTTCCAAATCTTAATCTAAAAACATTTTTGAAGTTTTTAACTAACGAAAATAAAAATTTTCTTTATTTTTATAACGATCTAACCGAAAATAATCTGATGAAATCGCGAGTAATATTTTATACATTTTTCATCATACAAAAAATATTAATGCTTTCTTAATTGCATGGTGACGTTATTAAAATCTACAATATTATAGTCAAAATGATAACTTCCAACTTTGTTAACCTTGAAATTGTCACAAATTTAGTAAACAAAGAAATAAGCTGTAATAAATTAGACTCAGAAAATTTTTTAAATTATTTTGGTTATCGAATAGAAATGTAGTCTAAGTTCGATTAAACTTTTCGGTCAAATCATTAAATATATAGTTCAAAAATTCAATGTCTGTTACTTTTATAGGCTACTTTCCTGAGGGACCCAACACCTCGACACATAAAATTAATTCAGTTCTTAAAGATCAGAAAAAGGGGTCTCTAGTGGATATGTCTTCCTTATGGGGTTTAGTTGAAAAACTCAAAAATTTGAATTTGAATTTGAACTAATTTTTCAAATTTAAACTAATAAAATTAAGAACATACATTAGTAATAAGCAAAAACACATGTAAATTATTAAAAACAAAAGGTTTTACATCATACTATATGAAAATCGGCTTAAATGTTGAATTTCGGTTATTTCGGTTAGTCATCAAAATCGTTTTTTTTCGGTCAAAATTAAAATCTTTTAAAATAATTATTTTAACTCAAGTAAAACAACAAACATGTTTAAAAGATTATGACCGTTAATTTCGATTTTTCCGAGCCCAAGAAATATAGTAAAGCTGGACTTAGTTAGTATATAGGTTTCATTGGTAAACTTTGGTTTAACAATGCATTTATTTCATTAAAAAGATAGCGATGTAATGAATTCTCATTATTACATCAGAAACAATAGTTCAGTGCATCATATATAAAATAGAAAATTGTTATTATACTAAATATTACGGTGAGAGCGTTTATAAAGTTAAGATAATTATTTTTTAAAATTAAAATGTCAAGTAATAAAGATTTTAGTGGTAAAGTAGTGATAATAACTGGTTCAACGTCTGGTATCGGAGAAGGAATTGCTATATATTTATCAAAATTAGGCGCTAATGTTGTGGTCACAGGCAGACGTGTGGATGACGTTAAAAGAGTATCAAAACTCTGTGAATCAATTTCACCAAAATTAATAAAGGTATTAAATCACAAACGTAGCTTAATTGCTAGTTTAAATTGCCAGAGTCACGCACTCTTCACGCACATATTAAATACTGTCTTACAATGATTAATAGATAGCTTTTTCTCATTGTCAGGTACGTATAAAGTAGTCTTGTATTGACTTTTGAAAGTTAAAGTAAAAGTTAGGAATTTTATTACTTTTTCTTTTACTTCATGTAAAAGTAAAAGAAAAGAAAAATTTATTTAAAAGAAAAAGTAAAAACACAATTAAAAAGAAACGTTAGAAGTAAAAGTACAAATTTTTTTAGATATATTTCAGCCTATTATACAGTATATATAAAAATAAAAGTAAGTAAGCAAAATAAGTATATGAAAGATAGCAAAAAGGATTTCGTGCCACTATTTCTACAGAAATTCTCTTAGGAAGAACAGAATTAATATTATTTAAACAAGAAGTAAAATAAAAACTAAAAGATAAAGTAAAAGTAAAAGACAAGTAAAATAAAAATTATTAATGGAAGAAAAAGTAAAAGAACAAACAGTAAAAGTAAATTCTTTTGCTGACAGAAAGAGCAAAAGAAAAGTAAAATTAAAAATTGCAAGTTAAATAACACAAGTATAAAGTGCTATGTTTATTATAGTATAACTTAGTGTTGATTCAATATGAAATTTATAATTTTAATTGCATATCGATTGCATTTACAAAAAGATTTTTATCATTCAATTATATTTTATTTTATTTTTTGACTTTTTTAAAATTCAATTGCATTTCGATTTTTTGATTCTGAAATTATTCGTTTTAATTGCATTTCGATTTCTATTATAAAATTTTTTAAATTTTAATTGCATTTCCATTTGAATTTTATATAAATTTGAATATCAATGGTATTTTAATTTACATTAATTGAAATTAAAATTCAATAAAATTTCTATTTCAATTTCAATTTTTTAGACAAATTTTTAATTTAATAGCTAAATATCGAATGTTAATTTATAAAAAAATGATTACATATTAGTTTTAATTTCTATTTCAATTTTTAGTTTATTTAAATTAAATTTCGATTTTTTAAAAAAATAAATATGGAATTAAATTGCATTTCAATTTTCAATATTTATTTATTTTTGTTTCAATTGCATTTTAATTTCGATTAATTGAAATTGAAATTTAAAATTTTATCGATTTGTATTTAAATTTTTAAAAATTGAAACAATACTTGTATAACTTTAACTTTATATAAACTGTTCGTATACAACATTAAAATTTTAATAATAGATAGCATTTAGTAACGTATAACTCGTGATTAAATGTTTGAGTTAGTCGTTATCAAAATTAGATGTAGTATATATTAATGAGACTATAATTAATAAAATAACAATTTTCTAAATACTTAATATTTAGCCATTAGAAGTGGTGGCAGACATTACTAATGATGAACACGTGAAACGTTTAATTGACACAACTATAAGCACTTTTGGCAAAATTGATGTTTTGGTGAATAATGCTGGCGCTGGTCTAATGTATTCTTTTTAAGACAATGATTTAATGGAAAAGTATGAAAAGATAATGAGATTGAATTTGAGATCAGTTGTATTATTGTCTCATTTATCTGTTCCTGATTTGGAAAAGACTAAAGGAAATATAATTAACATTTCAGGCATTGAAGCTCAAAAACCGGTATAATTATTTTAAAAATCAAGAAAAAATAATATTCTAAATTGAAAATTATTTTATGGCAGTATTAACTTATTGTTTGCGAATAAGTTTCGAATTAAGACAACAGTTACGATTGATTTATTGTTAGTCAATAATCAAGTCTCAATTGTTAATGTAATTTTTTGAGAGCACTGAAGCATTTTTCAGAAATTAATTTTACGATTAAAATTGAAATTGAAAACTTTATATAAACAATACAACAAATTTTCAATATGAGAGCAAAGTTTATACATTTTTCGCGTTTTCTTAGAGCTATACAGTAATAGTTTATTTCTTTGCTCTCATAAGTTAACACTGCTATTATATAATCATTAAACAAATTAAATATGGCATAATCATTACTTTTATTACAAATGCATGATAAAAGATTTCAAAAAATAATGAAACATTATCTTTGATTTTGAAATAGTATCCACAATTAGCAATCGGTTGTATGTCAAAAGCGGCAGAAGATATGTTTACTAAATGTTTAGCCATCGAATTGGGACCGAAAGGAATTCGTGTCAATAGTGTTAAGTATGTATTATTTACTTTGATGTTACATTTAGGGATTTCAAAATCGTTAGGAAAAAAGGTGCAAAATCGTTTATTATTCGTTTAAAAAAATTTGAAAAATCGTTCAGAATAATCTTTCAAAAAAGTCTATAGAATCGTTCGTTAATTGGTAAAAATCGAAAAATCATTTAAAAAAATCGTTATGAATTTTTTAAATTTTAAGTACATAAAGGTTTTCTGACTAGTTTTGTATATAATTTAAGACTAAAACTTGATTTTCGGAAAATTTACAAGTTTTTACAACAACACAAAATGAATTTTTATACCTTTACTAAAATTACTTTATTTTTACTTAAAAAATTTAAAAATCGTTTAAAATGTTAAAATTCGTTCATTATTTCAAAAATCGTTCAATTCGTTTGATTCGTTTACTTAAATTTAACTTATTTCGGTTTAAAAGTCTTTAAATACTTGTTATTAATATGTATTTTTAGGATTTTAAACAATCGTTACTTAACGATTTTCAAATCCCTAGTTATATTAGTCACAATTATCACAGAAGTTATCTCTATGAGAAATATCGCTAATTTTCTAAACTTTTCTCAAAGAAATTTAAAGAATTTCGATGATTCTCAAAGTAAATTTCAAATATAATTTTTTTATTTGTTAACATGTTATAGTTATCAATTTTAAGTATCATATATTTTTTTATTTCAATGAAATGTCTAAAAATTTTGAAAAATTTTAGATTACGAAATGAATTATCAAAGAAATGTACAATTATTCTGAAAAAAATTTTAAAATTAACAAAAGATTTTTCACAGAATTTCAATAAATTTTTTTAAAGAAAATTTACCCCCTGTTTATATACAATCGTAAAACTAGTGATGAAAGTCAGCTCGAAAACCCGAGCTTTAGCTGAGCTGCGAGCTGAGCTGAGTTAATCGAAAATTTTTATAGCTGAGCTGAAATAGTTTTCAACTCAAAATTGTTTGTGCTGAGCTGGATATCGTCGAAGCTGAGCTGAGCTGATGAGCTGAAATTTGTATTTATAATTAATAATTATATATTTTTTTGTGAAATTGTATTATACATTAAAAATATTTATCTAAACATTACAATAATATGACTCATTATCACAATATTAAATGAATAATTTCATTATTCAAGCGTTTTTTGAATTTTGAATCATATTTTATATGTATATTGCAACCGGAATTTAAAAATACTTTAAAGAAATACAAAAGTCAGCTCAAACAGCTCGATATACCGAGCTTGAGCTGAAAGATGAGCTGAGCTGGAGCTGAACAGATGTGAGCTGAGCTGATAAATGCAGCTCTACAACTATAAAAACACGAGCTGAATTTCAGCTCGAGCTTAAGCTAGCTCAGCTCTATCAGCTTCAGCTTTCATCACTACGTAAAACTGTAAAACTTAATGATCGTTTTAGTTATTTTTCTTGATTATTTCAGAAAAAAATATAATGAATTACAATATTAGTTGGGCAAAAGCTCAGTATTAACCCAAGTGGTAAAAACTAATTTTCATTAACAAGTAAACGATTAGATTATCCCTCTCTGAAAAAAGAAATTAATCTCAATAGTATGAGATTTTACCCCAAATGGGCATAATTTTAAATTTATACCCCATTGTTACGTCTAGTTTAGACTTTTAAGTTGTTAAAATTTTCAGGCCCGAGCCCGACTGAAGCCCGACAGTTTGATGTTAGGCCCGGCCCGAGCCCGATTTTTACAAAAAGGCAAAAGCCCGGCCCGGTAAGGCCCGATCAAATAAAAAATTAATAATTAGATATAATATTGTTTTAATAAATATAATCATAATTTATACACTGTATTTGGTATTTATAGAGTTCTTTTATCGGTTAATGTTCAATTAACATAAGTATAGTTTCCGTGAGATGAGAAATCTTTAAATCAAAAATAAATTAAGTAAAACTTGCATATGTTTTAGTGAAAAGTTAAAGCCCGACCCGGCCCGACCTTTTTCTTTTTAAGCCCGAACCCGGCCCGGCCCGCAAGATTATGTCGGGGGCCCGCGGGGGACCGACAAATCGGGGGCCCGCTTAAAAGTCTAGTCTAGTTTAACAAAATCGTCGAATTTTTGATTATACCCCAGAGGTATATAATGTCAGTCAGTTTGGTACAAATTATCAAAAAAAACTGTCGCCAATATTTGTAATCACTTGTTAATAACAATTTCTATTAATTAATTATTTTAAGTTAATTAAAATAAAATTTTTTAGTCCTGGTCCTGTGAAATCAAATTTCGCCATAGCTATGGGATTGGATGCGGAAACCAGTGATAAAATGTTTGACGTGTTCGCTAAAATGACATGTTTAGGATTGCTTGGTCAGCCACAGGATATCGCAAATACAGTCGCATTTCTTGCCTCAAGTGACGCACAGTTTATTACGGGAACTATTTTGATTGTTGATGGCGGAGCTCTTATAAATTAGAACTTTTTTAATACAATATTACTTAAGCCAATTTATCAAATCTATTTTCCATTACGTATATTTGAAAAGTAAAAATAATTTTGATTTTAATTATTACGATTTATTATTTAAAGAATTATTTTTCATTATATATAAAAGATCTATTTTAGTTTATTTCTTTATAAAAAGTCGTGTTAATTGGACTTGAATATCAATTTGAAAATAATTTCTTTTATATATTGTCTGAGCGCTATATTCTCTGTGGTACTGTATCATGATTTTATTATGACGTGGTTGATAGCTATTTATTAAATATATGTTTTTTTATAATATTGTTTGAAAAATTTGAAAACTATAAATAAAACTTATTAATTAGTGATCACAAAGGCTAGGGATTTTGTGGTAAATACCGCATTTTTTCTTAAATCACATGATAGGGATATTTATAAGTTAATGTTTATTAGAGATTGCTAATTAATTGAAAGTAATTTTGTTTTCCCGATATTTCCCTATTTTGGCTGTTTAGAGAAATATTCCCGGATAGGTATATAATCTGAAAATTTTTTCTGCTTTAAATGTTGACCAAAATATATGAAAATAGGGCATCAAAAATCTAAAATTTGTCAAAAGATAGTATACTTTTATTTTTGCCTCGTATGCAATAAAATCATAATGTAAGAGCAGACAAAGCTTAACATGATCTCATTTTGTACAAAGGAGCTATTGGCTTTGACTTTGCTTTACATAACTTAATATGGGTAAAAATAACTCAATATAGGTCAAAATGTTGATAGAGACTTTTTATAAAAAGTTACTCATAAGTTAAAACTATATAAGGCACTTTTTAAAAGGCTTTTATAACTTTGAGGTACTTTTTTTTATGTTTTTTATATCTGTTAGAGACATTTAAAAAAAATATATTTATTCACAATTCTCATCGTGTTCATTTAATGGTAAATCTTTCGTATATATTAATTGCACTATATTAGTGCTTAAACTAAGTTTACAAAGCAATCGTATTGATAGATCTTACTCCAAACATATTACTAGAGCAGATAATTATAAACGGTTTATGAGATCTTTTCATAGAATATTAATAAAGTAAAATTATATATGAAGAGTAATTATTGGTATTTCAGAAATATTGATAAAGATGGATAAATACTATTCAATTGATATAACGTTATCCGTGTGTCCGAGTTGTTTAAAAGAACTGATTCAACTCATACAATTCAATTATCGGATGCGTTGATCGCGGATAGTAAAAATTCAGTTATATTATTTGAAAATTTAAAACAAACTAAAGGATATAATAAAAATGATTTAATTAGTTTTAATATAAATCAAGAAGAAATTGAAGAATTTATAAGTCCCAAAGAATTAAAAATTTCAATATCATGAAAATAATAAAAATTTTATTCCGATTATATAGATTAGGAGATTTCAATTTCAATGAGAAATTTAAAATGGATTCATCCATTACCAAAGCTTCCTCATCATCATATTGTGATTAGAATTCTTCTTATTAAAATTATGTAAAATATTAATAAACTGATACTTGTAAATAAATGTTTAATAATTTTTGTATAAATAATCATTGATGTATTAAATTTTTCAAATAAAAATCCTTTTAATTAAAAATAGTTTTACTTATTGATTTAAACGTCATTTATGTTCAGAAAAGTTTTATGACGTAATTTATGATAAAATATTTATAATCAATATTTAAAACCCCTTTAAACTAAAAGTGTTTTTTAAAAGTGCTTCACATAGTTTTAACTTATGAGTAACTTTCCATAAAAAGTCCCTCGCAACATTTTGACTAGTGAGTAACATTTTTAAAAAAGTCCATCAAAAATTTAAAATTACTATCGGAACAGGTGAATAAAAGTGGGCGCGGCTTAATTAAGTATTCACAATAAAATATATAACGTTAATTATGGTTTATTTAAAATATTACGTTATTTATGGAAAGGAAGCACTGTATGATTAGGAAAAATGTATGACGTAATTTATGGATTAAAAATACGTTATTTATTCAAAATAATAAATAATTTAATGTGTATAAAATAATAAATTAAACAAACTGTTAATAAAAATGTTTAAATCACGTGATATTGGTGACATTATTTAATCACATTTTATTAGTTTCGTCACTATTATTCACATTTTATACATTTCTTCAATTTTAATCACTTAATTTTTATAAATATTACATATCGCACAACAGTGCTATCGTCTGGGGAGGGGCCTCACAACAGTACGACAGGTCCCATGTTAAATACATATCTATGCTATAAGGGCCTGCCTCCTACTTATGTTAACTATATAAAACGGAAATTTATTTGTGCGTTAAGTTGCAAAACAATTAAAATTAAAATCTGATTGTAGTTTTAAGTTTAGATAAATTTTGATAGCTTACTTCCTATTATCGCTCGTTTCCATTATTTAAGATTTATTTTATTCACAATACATAAGTTTATTTTAATCGGCAAATTCCACGCAATAATTCAATTTTTAATTTTGTTTGATAAATTTAAAGAAAATAAATAATTCGTGCTTTCTTATTCAATATTAATGATATTAAAATCTTTTTTAGTAAAAGAATAAGTGTTGTAAAATATCTTAAAGGATGAAAGAGAAAATTTCTTTTGATCGAATCGATTATATATTTAATAATTGAAGGAATTTCTATAAAATATTGTGTAAGGAATATTATTTATGACTTTAATTAAATTAGAAATGTATTATTCATAACAAAGTAAACTTTACTCTTAACGAAATGGAATACTCTTTTATTACATATTTAATCAAGTCATGAAAATAAAATCTTTATTATAAATAGATTTTACTCAATTGAGAATATATAAAAAGTCAAAGACAAACATTATAAGTAAAGATACAGAAACATTAAACTTATAAAAATTTTGTATAGAAGAGAAAGTTCGGGTCTTTGTGGGTCTTACCAAAAATCAAGACCTGAAACTTGGACTTATTGTATCCATGACAAAGATATATTAAGTTCCTGTAACGTATTCTAGTCTATAACACATAGCTAAAACGAAATCTCTAGGACGAAAGCTAAAATACAACTGAATCAAAAATATCAGAATATTTTATAATTATAAAAATTATAAATTTTTTTAGTACAACAAAAGTAATCACTTTACAGTAATCTATAAATTTTTTCCTATGAAACAATAAACACTAAAATTACTAATTACTTAAAAACAAAATAAAATATAGTTGGCCAACAATAGAAACTTTAATTAAAATGTGAAAAAAATTAATAGACAACAATCTGGAAAATAGCTTAGCATTTAATTAACTCATAATAAATACAAAGTATTATGTATGTTCATACTCTTTCTAGTTTAATTTTATAATTAATTAAATATATTTATAACGACTGTCCGAAATTATGAATAAAGTTTTTAATCACTAACTGGAAAATTGATTATACCTTTTTGATTTTTGGATAATATTTTGTCATTGCTCTCAATTACTTCAGCAGATCAGTGTATATAAATTTTATTATAAAGGTTTAAAATCATTAAATCATTGCACAGCAAAATTGTTAAACTTTATTAAAGTGTGTCGACTTCTAATAAATAGATTCGACCTCTATTAAATTAAATCACACACTTTTAAGTAATGTCGACCTGTATTTAAGTGTGTTGACCTCTATTATAGTGTGACGAACACTAATAATGTGTCGACCTCGATTGAAATGTGTCGACAAATAATGAAGTGTCTCGACCTCTATTAAGTTATGTCGACCTAAAGTGACAATAAAGTGATAATTTTGGAAGAATTAATTTTGATATGGATGGACGTTATTATATTATTTTAGCAACAATCGATAATTTTGTTTTTTTATAAACCATTTTTTAAAATTTTATTTCTATTTTATATTAAATTAAATAATTTTCTTGAAATTGTAGTGTATGTGACCTTTCGTCACAACACTATTACTGTTTAGTTCTAGTAGTTTCTAGAACATGATTACTCATAGCATTACGTTACCAAATGTATAACATTAGTCATTACTGTTACTTTACGTTAACTTATTGTATCACACCTTCACTTGTATTCACGTTTGCTTATTATTATTACACGTTTGTATAACTAACGCATTGTTTAATAAATGATTTCAATGCTTGAATGCTATCGTTTTGCTTAACTGTTTATTAGCCTATGCTTTACATTATGTTCACTCTCGTGAACATTGTGGTCTAGCCTTCAGTGGTATCACGTGGTTTTTCGGATCATTCTTCCTCAGCAGTCAACGTCGTAATTACATACAGTTCCGACAAACTGTCGTACACTACAGAAATAAATTCTCAAAACAAAAATACAATAATTTTCTTCGTTTTTCTATTGTTTTTAGAATATGACTTAACAATTGAAATATGACTTCATGACTTAACAAATGCTACCCATTTGTCTTATTTTTTAAGATTCGAGAAGATTTATAACTTTAAAGTTGATATTACTCTATAAAAAATTCATAAAGTCATTATCATCGCGCCCTTAGTCATTATGATCAATAAGAATATAAGTATCTTTTATTTTAGAAAAATAAAATAAACTCAAAGAATATATTATAGTATTATATTATGTAGACTTCTTTTGATTTTAATAGACATATATGAAAGAGATAAACTCTATTGAGTTATGTCGACATCTAATAAATAGTGTCGATTTCTTTTGAAATGTGTCGACCTCTATTAAATATCATGGACGTCTATTGCAGTGTGTCGACCTCTATTGAGCTATGTCGACCTTTATTAAATTGAAGTTTTTCAATCTCTTATTGAAGAGAGGCGAGCTCTATTGAAGGTGTGCCGACATAAATTAAAGTGTTTGATAATTATAATAATCAACAAAAATTAAAATAATATTTTTATAAGATAAATGAAAATCTGTTGCAAATTTATTAAGTTTAAAACCAAAAACGTAAGAAAACTTTAAGTCAATTGCCTGATATTATGTTGTTATAAATTAGAATTGTAAATCATATGAATTTTCAGAACCCGAGACGACCCGAACCCGACAGGTATGAACCCGACACGAACCTGACATCCGAAATGATTTTTCTAGTTTCTAATACAAATTTTAACAAATTTTCAAATATTTATTACTAAGAACGTGATAAATTAAAAATTTAAGTACTAATACAACTTGTAATTATCATTTAGTTTATAAATTAAGTTTTATTTTTGAAAATTCATTGTCAATTATAAATAATTCACGAAAAGTCGGGTTAGCTCTAAAAATTTAAAAACCCGACCCGACATTTCGGGTACCCGATTACAAGTCTATTATAAATAATAGTTCGACAGATAAACAAGTTGAATAAAATATTGTTACAATAAATCAAAATTTGATGTTTGGTGGGCAAAAAATTTTTAAAGATAATTTTAAATAAGAAAATTTAAATTGAAATCGAAAGCTTTTTATTTAAATTGAGGCTTAACACCACTTAACATAACACCTCCATCTTCAACAATAATAGTTCCGGTAATAAACTTTGCGTCATTCGATGCTAAAAACGCCACTGTATTTGCAATATCTTGGGGTTGTCCTACAAACCCTACAAGCGTTACTTTAGCGATCTCTTCATAAAACTTAAGGATTTCTTCCGTTTTCAATCCCAAAGCGATTTTGGCTTCAGATACGACCGGACCAGGACTGGAGAAAAATAGTTTTATTATAAGATAAAGGGAAAAAATACAATTTTCATAGAAAAGATTCAATGTAGAGATAGGGCGCGGATACTGATCGAGTTATTATCTTAACTTATTTTAAGCAAATGTCGATTTACCGAAATCGTGAGTGTTTTATATCTGATGTATCACTTATGATAGGGTAAAATGAAATAATGGATTATTATTTTTCAATGCTTATGAGGGAGAGATTAACAAATATTTATTAGAATTATATAAATTAATTATATTATAAAAATGTTTTATATTTATATAATCTATATTATAAAAGTTAATAAATGTATATTTGTAATTCAATAATTTTATTCCAGCGAACTGTCGGATATAGATTTTATGATAATTTTTATTAATTTTACACGACAGTGTAACGTTTTTATTTG
>JAQGAW010002855.1:0-13935 GCA_034698025.1 Phthiracarus crinitus | reverse complement strand
TGCAGTTCATAATACGTGATGCGCAAAGCACTGTTTGAAGGCATAAAATTTTTTTATCCCATAGTACCTGCAGTGTTATTTTTTAGGTGTTCCAGTGAAGTGTTAATTTTTTAAATTTGAAGCTAATGAAGCGCTAATTATTGGATATATTCATCACGTTATTCGTGATTTCAATGAAAATGACATCAAAAGTAGACTAGTAAACGGGTACCCGAAATGTCGGTTTCGGGTCGGGTATCCGACAAATTTGTCGGGTCGGGTTCGGGCTCAAAACCTTTCTCGTCGGGTCGGGTCGGGTTTTGAAAAATTTGGAAAAAAACCCGACAAACTAGTAAAACATCGATTTATACAATAAAACTTTTAAAATTTTGCAAAAATTTTGAAACATGACATTTTCCTATAACTTAAATAATACTTAATTATTAAATATTATTTCTATTTTTAAGTATGTTTTACTAACTTTTACATTTTTTAGAAAATTTTAGCAAAATTAGTTGAACTATAAAAATATATTGATCGTCGGGTCGGGTCGGGTTCAGACTTGTCGGGTTGGAGTCGGGTTCGGTTTTAAGATTTATAAACATTTACTAGTCTAATCAATAGTGTTTTGGCAAAAGTGTTTGGTTCGAAAATATATTAACTTTAATGAACTAATTAAAAGTAATTTTATTTTCCTGGTTTTTCCATTTTTTAACAGTTTAGTGGAATAATCCTGGAAACGCACATATTTTCAATAAAGTTCCCGTTTTTGCTATTTTTAGCAAAATATGGTGAATAAGTAGAACAAAATTCTTCTAAAAGTATTCAAAGTCGATATATTATTATAAGATTTAATAAAATATAATAGACAACGATTTACAGAAATAATCTAAAAGTTTTTCATATTACACAACTCAACAAATTTCTATAATTTCTTAATATATGTTTAAAAAAGTTTTAACAGAACTATTCCTAGTTTTAAAACTTTTTATTTCCCGTTTCCCTACAGTTTTAGTCACTTTTTAAACCCGGAAATCACTATACTTAGTTAACAGATTGTTATTGAAAATAAAGTTATCTTCTTTTTAAGAAAAATTTTATTAAATTAATATGGACTCTATTTTTATGTATTTGCATATAGTAAATCAGTGATATTTTTATAGTTTTAATTCACTCTATTTAAATTTTACATCAAATCAATTAGTTTAAGATATGCTTAATAGCGCATATAATGCATATTTCACCCCAAATGTACATATTTTATAATATGTCGCATATTGAAGTTTTTTTTTAAAAATCGTCTTACAAAATGAATATTTACAATAATTAAGAACTATATTCCTAAATTTTTTCATCAAAATTGATGAGATTTTGTTACCCCAGAAGAAATCGTCAAAAATTTAAAAAAAAGTGTAATTTAAATTCGAAGAAATTTGACATAGGCTTACATGTGAATAGTAATTTTATTATATTTTCCAGTCAAAATTGTGTAAAAAGCCAATTTGTTTTTCTCTTCCTTGAATTTTCCAAATTTTGGCTGATGGTGGTCCTATTTTCCATATTCCCTGGGATCAACCCTGGGATTGCACCCCCTTTTGTAACTATGATTATGAGCATAATATTGAACAGTTTGAGCTGAAGTTCATAAACAGTGAGCTTCTATAATCATTAAACAATTGAGCTTACTTTTGACTCGTGAGCTTCAACTACAATCTCGAAGGTTGTTTGGGTTTTTCATTGAGCTTTATGCTTTATCTTATTCGAATCAATATATTAAGTACTATTAATCAAAAAATGTATTCATTTTTTGATTAATAAAAGAAATGCAAATTAATAATAATTGATAAAAAGTTAATATTAAGCTATTAATTATACGACAATAGTCTATAGACAAATATCTCCGTAAATATGAAAATATTTTGTAGGATTTACTGTAGCATTCTTAACTTTAACTTTGACTGGTTAAACAAATTTTGACTCAAGTTAACTCACTTTTTTGACTCGATATTTTAAAATTAATTAAAATATCTAATTTGAGTAAAATATTACAAATTAAAAAATTAAATAATAATTAAATTTTATAATAAAAAATTTATAACGTTAAAAATAGTTATATTTAAATATTTTATTAACTTTAAAACTAAAATTATTTTTTAATTACCTGATTTCTTAAAAAAATTCATGAAAAATTATATAAAAAAATTAAATAGAGTTAACCTGTTAACTCTAGTTATGCTTTAAATTAACCGGGTTAAGAAACTCTTTAACTCTTAATTTTAACTTGTCACACTTTCTTAAATTTAACCTTGACTTTAACCGGTTAACCGGTCAAGTCAAAAGTTAACCGGTTAAAATGTGCATCTCTATTAAGGAGATTAATATGGTAACATCAATTAAAGAAATTTAGTTTCAATAGAACATTATTATTTTATAACTTTTTAAAGTCGATGCAATAGTATGAAACTGGGGCTAAATTGTTTTAGTTCTAATAAAATGTTTACAAAAGTTATAAAGATATGCTAATTTTGGAAATATATTTAGTTTTATAAATATTTTGTGCTTGAAAATTTAAATAAATTTTTTGAACTATTCCAGGTTTTAATACATTTTGTGTTCCTTATTCCCTCTAGTTTTAAACACTTTTTATTCAAGCAAAATAATAGTATGTTTTTGACTTTTGTTTAAGTCAAATTTAAAAATAGAAATTTTAAGTAAATTTTGCTATAATCGAGGTATTAGCTATGCAATGTGTGCATCAAAAATTGTTTGCCATAATCAAGGTTTTGCTATAATCAGAGTTGCTATAATCCTTGTTTGCCATAATCAAGGTTTTTCTATAATCAGAGTTGCTATAATCCAATATCTTTAACGTTATGATACCCATTGAAAGAATCGATGAATCAGAATTTTGTTGCTATAATCGAAATTTGCTTTAATCAGAGGTGCCATAATCGGGGTCAGACTGTAATAACATGTTTCCACTCGTTTTATTTGTGCAAAAATTTTTATGAACATAATTTTAGTAAGATTTGATATCTAAAATTTTATCATAAAAAATTTGACCTTGAAATTCAAAAACTTAATTTATAATAGCTTTGCAACATTTCTTTATAATTTTTTATAATTTTATCAATAAATTCATTATTCATAAGAATATATTAATGACAAGTGACTTACTTATGTATTATAAGATACTCTTTATGATAAAATAATAAAATTATAATTATAACAATAACAAAGAGAATTAATGGTATATTAATTTTTTGTAAAACATAATTATTAAATCAATATTTAAAATTTTTTTTCAACTATAAGTTGAAATAATTTTAAAATGTGCTCCATTTTTTTCAATTTATTAGAGCATTTTATCTAAAAGAATATATAAGCTTCATTTCTTAATCTCATCAATAACATGTTGAAAGATATTTTTTTCAAAAGTGACTAAATTTTACAGTTTAAGTAATTCATTTTAGACAAACTTAAAAATTCATTAACAGACACTTAAATATAAAAACAAAATAAATATTATATAAGATTAAAACCCATCATCAAATGTGTTCAAATAACTGATAATTTTATTATTTAGAGCAAGTTGATAATGCATAAATAAAATAGTTTGTAAAATTTTTTGACTTAATGAAAATGTTTAACTGATTTTTAGTTTAACAACTTTTTAAAGCAAACAAGTGGTTATTAGTAAATCCATATAATGTCGTACTAAAATATTTAATAATAAAGTAAAATTTATAAGTTTATGTATTTTTTAAAAAATTTTTAAATAATCACAAAAGTATAAAAAAATTTTAATTTTTAAATATTTATTAAAATAATTTTTTTAAAAACTTTTCTTTTATTATCTAATTATTTTTAAGTATTTATTATTTACGGTATTGTAAATACATTTAAAAGCTACAAACATTTAAACGAATTTTCACACATTTATTTGATTAAAAAAATATTTTAATTAAAATATCAATTGAGAATGAAAAACAGTTCAATTTTTGTTACTTATTCTTAAGCAATTTTCATAATTTTATAAAGCTGTATTAACCAACAATAAAATCATGTTTTTAGAAAAAAATTTAGTATTATTTCAAAATCGGCTAGAAATCAATTATTATTTAACATTAGTTTAAATAGGAATTATGTTATTCAATGGTAAAATCGGCTGAAAGAGGAGTAAAATATACTACTTAAAATATATTATTATTTATAGGCCGAATTCGCACCGAAATACCCTTTTTGAATTCACGAATCCCTAACGAATTTAGATATTTTGCTCGTATTTAATAACTAAAAGCTATCATCAATAAACTTATCTAACTATTATTAATTTTTTTCAAACTATTTTATTTTAATTTTAAATATTTTAATTTATTTCTAACTATTTCAATATTTTCAATACATATGGCAAATTATAATCGAAATCCGATTATTTATTATAAGATTTAAATATTTATAGTTATTTTTGGATTTAATAAATTGAAATAAATTTAATCAATTTATAGATATATTCTTGAAACAAATTTTGGTAAATTTTTGGTTTAAAATATTTGAACATTTATATGAATTTTATAAACCGCAAACCGCCTATATTTTTTAGAATAAAACTGCAATAAACTGAGGTTTAAACCGCTAAACCGCCAAGAATCTTAAAAATTACTAAAAATTATTGTTTAACCTACTTTTTAATGTTAAAACGTCGTTATTTATTCTTAATTAATTTAAAATCAACATAATATGTTTAATTTGTCAAAATTTAATAAGAATATCAAAGATCATACTTAATGTAACATTGGCTCGATATATACTATTTAATTTATTAGTCGTTGATTAAATGGTTTTTATATGTATTTATTAATAAAATTAATAAATATCATGATTTTCAATGATTCTTATCATTTTTAGTTAATTTTATACAAATTTATTTGTGAAATATAGCATAAAACTTTTATTGGCGGTTTGTCGGTTTAACCGTGGTTTTTTTCTTACAAATTTTAACCGCCAAAAACCGCAAAAATCTTATAAATACGAACCGTAATCGCACCGCCATAAAATCGACGGTTTAAACCGCGGTTTAACCTCACCGCCGTAAGCTTTAATAAATACTAGTGTATTGAATAAATGTGAGTTCGATTCAAATTAAAATAAGTCTAATTAGAGGTATTTGTTAGGTCTTATAAATACTATTTAACTAATTTTGAATTGACGTCCGTCAGATTACATTTTTAGATAGTATATTATGAATTTTTTTAGGATTTTTGTCGATTTTGAGGGAACTGCGGTATCGGCAGGAACGCTAATTTTACCTCTGTGTGTGTCCGTGGGAATTGTTTAAAATTTATTTGAAGGGAATGGGAGTAGAAATGCTTCACATTTACAAACCCAAAAAGTTTTCGAAAATTTGTGAGTTTTATAGTTATTGTTACAGAATTTTACTAAAGAAAATCTTAATCAACACTTTATTTTTCATTGCAATATAAAGTTTGATTAAAATGTAAATTAGGATTTAAAATGATATAAGGTAATATTATATTACTAATATATGACGTAAATTTTGTAAATTTCTCAGTATTATTTAAGGTATTAAACTTCATATCCTTAGATATCACGCTTTATTTAAAAAAATAATTCCTTTATGTTTTAAAAAAGTCATAATAATTTTGTTTCTCAGCAAAAATATTTATAGCTGAAAACTGAAACTTAAACTTTTATCTTTGATTAAATTCATTAAAATTTTCATCAAAATTTATTTTCAACATATAAAAGTAAGAAATTTATAATCATAGATGATTTATTGAGCTATTATTATTTAAAATTTATTTGATTTTAGAGGAAAATATTTCATTTAAAGATTTTTTAGACTTTATTGATACTATCTATTGCCTGGCATTACATAAAAAATGTAATTCCTAGAATAAACATTTTGTCGTTAAAAATATTTAGCAAAAGCCCGATCGAGACGCGACATAGCAAGCCTTACAAGTTTATAACGATTTAATAGAACTTTTTCAATACTATAATGTCCGATCCCATTATTGTTTTTCTTATATGTTGGCCAAAGTTATAGATATGCAGTAATTCTTTATGATATTGTGAATCGGCATTCTTTATTAATGGTTACAGACTCAAAATGATAGCATTTGCTACTTTTTTATTTCATAATCTATAATAGGGTTGAAAAAATGTTAAATATTTGGGTCTCGCCCTGTTCAGGGTGTCCCAGAAAGGAATGTCTGCGGTGGGTATACACCCCCTACGAAAATCATCATTTTGAATCTGAAAAATTGTCTTAAATGAGATGATTTTTCGAATCCAATAAAAATTAAGAGAAAAACATAAACAAAAATTGATTTAAAAGTTATTTGATTTAGAGGAAATTCCTTATAATATTAAATGCTTATGATATTACGAATTTCGTATATTTTAAAGCAATTTATATCACTAATTTTCAATACTATAAATGCTATCATTTATTTCCCCATATTTTAACATATTAATGCTTACAGACTCGAATAACTTATATTCCAAACAGATAAGTATAAATTTGAAAAAAATATAAACAAATATAAAACGAAGTACAAGAATGATATTCATTATTCTAAAAAATATTTTTTGGAAAAATTCATTCTTGGGATATTTTGAATTTCATTGTTAAAAAATCGGCTGATAATATTCATATTTGTATATATTTTATTTTTATTTTTATTGCTGGAAAAAGTCAAATGATAAAATATATTGAACGCTGTTAATAAAAATAACATATCGAAAGGATTTTACCGTAGATTTTTCGATTGATAAGTTAATAATTTGATCGAATTTCAACGTCACGCCATAATTATATTCCGTAAAACTCTTTTGCTTCAAAAATTTATTATTTAAAGGAAATTATTGTTAATATTTTTTGAAGATTCATAGCTTTTAAAACATGATTTTATCAAATGGAAAAAATAAGCGATAAAATAATTTAGATTATGAAACAATAATATTAATGTTTTATCGAATTAATAAAATCACCCAAATCGTGTAACATTTACCTACAGTTATGAAATATTAGACAATACAATAAGCACTTTAAACACTCGAAGCACGAATTGTCACAATATCAATAATCGCAATCATTTAGAACTAGTATTTATCATCGTTATTGGCTTATGGTCAAAAATTGGCACAGTTTTTTATACTGTTTCTGTTTTTTTTGTTCTCCAGCTGTTCAATAACTACCTCTTTGTTAATCTGTTCAGACATTTAAAAAACAATATAAAACTTCACCAGTGCTGGTGATACTATTGACTGCAATAGCAATTTATTTACAAATTATCTATTAATAATCTATACTTTTGCTAAAAACAATTTTGATGTTTGATCGATGACAGCAGAACACCAAAGAGAAGACATGCAAGTCGAACACAAAAACTGCCCAATATTTATGATACAACTAGAAACGAGATAAACAATATAACAACAGAACTAACGAACAGAGCTAACGGACAAATTTCTCAGATGCAAACAGCCTATAGTAGAATGAGAAATGAATTGTATGTAACAAGTAAAGTCTTAAAAGAGTACAGCAAAACAGTTGTGAATCATAATTTAGATAATATGGTGAATCGATACAATGGATGAAATATTGTCGAACATACCCCTAAACCTTATTTATGTTGCACTTAATATATTATAATAAATTTAACTAATTTTGTTTAAATTTATTTAACCAATAAAGCTATCTGTTCGTAAAATATAAATTCGACATTAAAACATTTAATATTTATTAATTTTGATAAATAAATAAATCGTTTATGTTTAAAGTAATAATTATAAAATCTATAAATAGATATAATAATTTTATTAGTTTTTTATTATAAGTGCAACAAGTACATAAATAACATACTAATAATAACTCATACTAATAATTAATACTAATACATATGACATATATTATGGCACATCAATAGAATTTTTTATATTAAATCCCTATATTTAAATATATTTAAACCCTATTCTTGATCCGAAATCATTTAAAATGCTGATTTAATATTTCGAAGTAATGTAAAATAAATAATAAATTAATGTTAACTCTCGCTAAAATTTTTAAGTGTTATAATATTTAAACTATTAATAAAGACTTAAGGTTTTGGCTTATATTTCTATTAGAAAGGCAACTCTTTTATAGAATTTTGCTTTGTCTATACTTTCTGAACAAAAATTGTTTTATAGCATGCGACAGCAAATATAGGATAATATAAAGGACGAGAGAGCAATTCCTTCTTTTATCAAATATTTTCTTAATATTTATGATTATTAATATAGTATCTTTGAAGCATTTTTCTTTTTTTTCACATTTCGATATTTGTTTAACTGAATTATTATCCACTATATTAACCAATTGTTGTAATATCTTATAGTAATTGAATAATCTTCTTGTATTAACCTCTTTTTTGTACTTATAGTTATATCCTAATTTAAGTTAGAAGTCATTACGGTAAAAATATTTAATTTAATTTTCTTTTTGAAACATCTGGTTATAATACATAACAGCTTTTAAAACAATCGACGAAAATTAAAATTAACCATTAAATTTAGTAAAATCTGTTTTAAGTTCACTTAACCCTCCAACAGAACCCTGGCAGAATTTACTGCCACCACCAGTTTAAGTGTTAATAGTGTCAAAAATATAATTCCCAGCTATATAAGATTTTAGGACAGCCAAAAGCATGTATTTGCAATTTGTCTTACAAAAATTTAGCCGAAAATTTGTTTATTTGCAAAATTAATAATTTTTATTTAAATCAACACCTAAATTTCATTCCCCCTTTTTGCTTAACATTCAATGCTATTATCCTGTAAAGTTTGTTTTATGGCTTGTTTTTGCTGAATCAGGCAAAAGTTACGCTGCAGTTAATATATTCCCCCATTTATGCCCAACTGTTAGAATCGTGGCAGAAAAATTTTTATAATGTAAATAAGCATCGAGAATGGTGGCAGAAAATTTTTTGGGTATGCGCCAACTGGAAGATGACTTCAGTGCATTGATTAAAATCTCTGCCTCTAGTACTCAATGTGGAAGTTAGTTAACCTTTCCACTGGAAGGCTAAACTATACATTCGATCAAATAATTCATTAAATTCAGTCCAAACAATTATAGGTACAACAAAAGTTCGTCAATCTATATTTTTGTTTTGTAATTAAATTTTCTAACCGATCAAATAGATTATCACTTAATCATAATCACATATCTTTTCACGGGACGTCAATCTGTGAGAATCAGGTCGTAACAAATGCAATCAAATTTAATTTTTACAATAGATTTTTATTGATTAGTAAACATTTTAATATAATTGATTAATAGTTACAAGAGTTAAAAGTTTACAGTTTAAAACTATTTGTATAATATTAACTTTTTAATATCTCGCGTTATATAATTTATATGTAAATCAGCGTAACATATATACATTAATAATGAAAGTAATCATTTATACAAATATATAAAAATCAATCAATAATTAGGAATTTGATTACTAAAAAATAAAATATTCCGATTAAAAACACATTTTATAAGGTTTAATGTATTTTTCGCGGTGTTCTAATAAAACCCAATTATAAACTTAAAATATTAAATAATGGCAATAAAATAAAATGTTCAGGAAAACAATAACATTGTTTAAACTAATTCGGGTAATAATTATTAACACTTAAATAGAATAACAAATAGAATTAACAAATATAATAATGGCATTACGCAACATAACACACATTGATCTCTTTATGAATGTTTATTTTCGATTTTTCAAATGAGCTCATTAAGAGATTTCAATAATTTCTTGAATAATCCTCTCATTTATTTCACATGATTTTATAGAGATTTCTGATTTCGACATTTCAGAGATATTTCTAAATTTTTCAAATTTTATTACAAAATCTTTTTCTGTTTTCTTGTAATCTATGATCTGTTCAATGATGTCCTCAGATATATCGACAGAATTTGATGTTTGTATCAGTTTCTGCAATGATATATCAGATGAATTTTCAAGTTTAGTAAATAAATGCTTATTCATTAATTTGAGGAATATTTTAATACTATTAATGCAAATTTTCGAAATTATAGAAATCAGTTTACTAAACGATAAACCAAACCATAAACCAGTAATTCCTCCAAAGTTACATAGAAATTCTATAAAACTCATTTTAAGTGTTTCAACATATGTAACAACATATGGCAATTCTGGAATTATATGAATATTAAAAGAATAATCTTTTCCTAATTTATTTGATGATGTAATTAATTTTGCATTAATATGTGTCTCAATACAAAATGGAATATAAATCAAATCGTAACAATGATCTGAAATGTTCAAAAATACATCATAATTTGTTTTAAGTTTGCAAATCTTATTCTTTACAAGTAATTCTGAATTAATATTGAATGAATATGATGTACTACTAAAAACAGGAATACAACCAAATAATTCTATTAAATTCTGATAATTACATCTATTTATGTATGAAAGACGCGTTGTATTTATAAAAACAGAACTATTTTCGATTGAATTAATTTCAATGCATTTGTGTTTTGACATCATTTTATGTTTAATTTTTTTCATTACTGTCGCTGAATAATAAATACTAGAATCAGTATATAAAGGAATAATGATGTCATTTTCATTTACAGTACCACTAAGATCTAAATCTAAAGATTCATTTAGTCTGTGATCACGAAATAATTTTGTACTGATTTTAAAGTTTATTTGTTTCAGATTAGTTCTGTGGCGAAGCGAAAGGTTCACACGTGAAACTCGTGTCATTAAAATTTAAAATTTTTGTATTGTATTACCACAGCTTTTGTAATAACTGATTTATACTCTATATTATTATTTTTATAAATATTACGATCAGTTGAAGTCAACTGATAATACTGTAAGTCGATTATTGCATTTCCTGTATGCAATCAGTTGAAAGTCAACTGATTGCACATAACAAGTGTATCACTTGTATAATAATAGACTCAACTCTGACTATATTGTCAGAGATTGATAGAGAATTATAACTGTTTTATGTTATTAGTAATTAATGTAAGGTTTTGATTGGCTGTCGTCTACAGCTATAAAAGCGATGATCACTTGATCTCAAGTGGGCTTTTGTTTGATTTCAATCACTAACTGTGGTCATAACTCTATTTGTAACTCATTTGTTTTGTTTAATAAAAGTTATATTCAATTGCTACCAATTGAGAAGTTATTTCAATTAATTTTTAATTGAGAAAAGCTTTTAGTGTTTTTCTATCGTAAGTTATTAACGAAGTGTGTGACACGTTTCACGTGGGGTACCAACCACTTCGTTACAGTTCCACTAATGAAGAATGCCTTCGCAGCATTATTAATAACAGTCCGAAAGCAAATTCAATAGATGAGAATTTTATTGATAATATTGTACAAAATAAATATATTATTAATAGTAGCGCATCCGATAATAATCGATCATTTCTGTCGAAAGTTTTTCATTATTTTTTAAAATAAAATTTCACATATTTTCCATATTAACAATTCTTATTTAAAATTAAACTTTAAAAGTTTCGGTAATAATTATTGTTTCATTCATCTCTCAAATTATTATTTCAAATAGAGATAAGTTAATTGCGCTTTTGTGTTCTGATAGTAAATTGAATTGTGTTTTTTATTTTCTATTTCACAAGATATTATTTACAGCGGTTGCCAAATGTACTCGAACTGATTCCGAAACTACTCGTACAACTGTTTTAAAACCGGTCCATTTTCCATAACAACTAGAACTCTTTCATTAACTTCATGTACTGTGCGTAAATATTAGACACAAAGATAACGGTCACTTCACTTATACTCTAAGCAATGCTTTGGTCAACTGGTTTGTAAGTATAGTTAATGAAATCGTTCGATTTGTGATTGGAAATGGACCGGTTTTAAAACAGTTGTACGAGTAGATTCAGAATCAGTTCGAGTACATTTGGCAACCGCTGTATAATAAAAATCAGGTATGATTGCTTTAATAACGATTATTATTATTAAGTTAAAAATTTAAAAAAAACATTATAGTAACTCAAATATTTTAAATTAACCATTTATATAAAAGTTAAATTAAAATTAATTTTTGATATTAATGCTAGCGTTAAATCTAAATCAAGCTAAGAAGCAAACACTGCATTGAAACAAAAGACAATTATAAATTATAAAGTACATCCAAGCGGTATTTAATTCCAGAGTCGCTACACATAAGTAACAATAACTATTTTTGGGTATATAAAGGGTATAGAATATTAAAATTATACTAATTTGCATGTTATATATAACACAAAGAACATAACAATTAAGAACACAAAGGCATGAAACTATTTGTGAGTAACGCGGTGTTAATCCACATATGGTTAGCTCAACAGTTGCACTATGCTATTCATAGATTAATCAAGTTTTATGCAATTGAAACGAAGTAACCATATTTAATAATTCATAAATTATGTAAATGATTATATCTCTATAAACTTTGTATAGAAAAGTAATAGGAGGAAAATAACAATGAATGTATTACTTTGTTTTGTAAAAATAAGCAAAATTAATATTAAATTTTAAAATCTTTAAAAATCAAGAAAATTTCATGCTTTTATAGTATTTTAAGTGTTCATATAAAGTACATAATAAAAGCAATATTTTATACATCAATATAAGAAAATAAATTTTAACTTTAACTTTATTAAAATAATTTGTTGAACACATACCAGCAAATTATGGCTAATGTATTCAATATAGTGTTTCTGTGAACGATAACTGAAATTTTGTCCATATATATATTATGCGCTGCACTTAATTCGTTGATACGCGCATTAATCAATGTTGCATTACTGGTGTATTATTAATTAAATGGAATATTGTATAAATTGAAAAGAGATAACGGATAGTCAGCTTCGAAATCTGCTATGAACTGCCCAGTTAAATATTTTTACTAAACATTGTTATTTTTAAACCCGGAAAATATTTTATTTTCTTATGTGAAAATATTGAATATAATATTTTCTTAAAAACCAAAATATTGAATATATACTGAATATATTGAATACTTAAAACAACAGAAATATTGATTTATATAAATTTTGAATTTACTTTTTTTTGTTAATTTTTTTATTATTTCTTTAAAGTACTTCTAAATTAAACTTAATTGTACATAGTTAAGTAAAATAATATTTACGTTTATAAAAAAATGAATAAATATTGAATAAAACTTAAAAATATTTATTTATATTTTGGTTATAATTTTTATGTATTTATGCCAAATCTAATAATTACTTTATTCATATTATAAACAAGAACGACACATTCACAGAGAGCTCACTTTTTAATAAATACGCATTGACATATGTGGGATAGTGGGATATGTTGGGGGTTGTGGTATATGTGAGATAGTGCGATATGTTGTTCTGGTGGGATATGTGAGGAATTGGGATAAATTAAGGTAGTGGGATATGTTTTATATTGGGATATGTTGGGATATGTGTTATAGTGGGATATATTGGCGTCGTGAGATATGTTGGGTGTGATGGGATAATTTGGGGGTGGAGGGATATATGAGGTAGTGGGATATATTTGTCTGTTAGGATATGTGAGTTAGTGGGATATGTAAGGATGGTTGGATATGTGAAGAAGTGGGATATATTAGGGTGGTTGGATGTGTGAGCTAGTGGGATAAGTTATGGTTGTGGTATTTGTGTTATAGTGGGATATGTTGGGGGTGGTGGGATATGTGGGGTTGTGAGATATATTGGGGGTTGTGGGATTTGTTGGGGGTTGTTGGATATGTTAGGTAGTGGGATATGTTTGGGTGGTTGGATATGTGGGGTAGTGGGATAAGTTGGGATAGTGGGATATGTGAGGAAGTGGGATAATTTAAGATGGTCGGATATGTGTTATAGTGGGATATGTTGGGGGTGGTGGGATA